>JAADVE010000165.1:0-29319 GCA_023334595.1 Pythium utonaiense | reverse complement strand
TGGGAGGGGAGAGAAAAGTATCCTCAGGGATACGACTTCAACACTTCGACCTGCGATAACTAGTAGGAGGGGGTTCCAGCACCATCACCACCCACACAATCAGTTGTACAACGACCTGCGAAACCCGATCCTTCGACACACACCTGCGGGAAAGAAAGTGATTCGGATGATGGTCCCTCGCCATCAGCTGTCACAATAGCGAGGGAGTGACGCGATGTCACTATACTGGCTTGTTCATGGTTACCACGAGGGCTCGACCGGGATCAGTCGACGCGCGTGGTGCTGGAGGGATTTGCGCACTGGAGAGGCAGCGAACGCACTGTGTACGGTACCCTGACTGCAATGGGGTCTCTGCGCTGCAGAGTCATGGAGTCCGCGATCTCTTGCGCCGTGGTCGGGACGCCGTTCATCGCACGATTGTCATGGAGTACTATTATGTAATTTTAAAATAGTAAGGGTCAATTTTTGTAATTATTTCTTCTAAGTACGATCTCCTTTGGAGCTCTTCGCTTGCAGCAGGCCGACACTAGCACTGATCATGGATGGATCCAGTCTGAGCACCGCTGATGGCGCCGCTGCAGCCATCAACAACGCCAAGGTGGACACCACAAGCCACCAGGAAGGACTACTGGTGCTTGTGATTGATACGAATCCGCAGGAATGGTTCCCGAATGCGAAGCTACAGAACGCGCAGAGCCAGAGTTTCCAGCAGCTCATTTCCAGTGCGCTCGTGTTTGTGAACTCGTATTTATTGCTGCACCGCAACAAGCGCATCGTGATCATCGCAGCCCACGCAGGAAGAAGTGAGATGCTCTTCCCAGATCCTGACCAGCTCGATACGTCCGGCCGTGCTGAGCAGTCCCTGAAGGTCAACAGTCGCGTGATGGAGAAGCTGCAAGCGCTCGGCGAGGTGCCACTTGACCCCGCAAAGCCGAACGCCACAGCGATCGCAGCGTCTATTTCAAGAGCACTATGCTGTAAGTGAAGATTGCGGTACATGCGTGATGCTGTGGGTGACTCATGTGTCGTTATTCTCGTAGTTATCAACCGAGCGATCAACGAGCAGAAGGACGTGCACCCACGCATTCTCGTCATCCAGAAGTCGCCCGATGTCTCCGAGCACTATATTGCCATCATGAACGGCATCTTCTCAGCACAGAAGAAGAGTGTCGCTGTTGATGCGTGCATCCTGTCGCGAGATCACTCGCCATTCATGCAACAAGCTGCGTACTTGACCGGCGGGATCTACTACAAACCCAACGACCCAAACGCCATGCTCCAGTACCTCATCTCAATCTACCTTCCAGAGCCAAGCATGCGCAAGCTTCTCAAGCTTCCAACGCAGGACTCTGTCGACTTCCGAGCGATGTGCTTCTGCCACCAGAAGGTGATCTCCACGGCCTTCGTGTGCCCCGTTTGCCTCTCGTTGTTTTGCGAGTTCAAGCCGATATGCTCGACGTGTGGCATCCGCAGTCGCATCCAACCCACCAAGAAAATGCCGCCGAAGAAACGCACGAAGCCTTCCACATAGAGCCATCACCTAGGGTCTCGATACCATCACACAGGAACCCATTAATCCACTTCAATTTCCATGCTCCTTGGTCGTCATGGTGCCCGACACCATCGTCGCCACAAGAAGAATCCTGCTGTCACGTGCATGTATTTTGACCAATCATACTGGACGAACAGCATTTTCAGCCAATCGAGTTGCGTCAAATTGATGATGGAACAATCTTGGTTGATGTATCGCCGCTGTGTTGGGGCAAACACCAGACTGACCAGCGTGGGCCATCCCATCACATCACAAGCGCAAATTCACACAGCACACGACGACGAATATGAGCAGGTTCGCACGACGGCACTGTGTGGGAGGGTGCATGGTGGTTGCATGAGGAGCTAAGCAGGTTGGTTGGTGTGGATGCAGAAAGAGCGTTAGCGAGGTCTTCCAGGCGACCAAGGCAGCCAACCGCGCCGCCTTCGTCACGTTCACGGCCTGCGGCTTCAAGGACAAGGAGGACACCGTGGAGATTCTGCTGTCGCTGGAGCGTGGCGGCGCCGATATCATCGAGGTATGCAGCGTGACGTGCTGTAGGCAGCATCGTGCTGTTGGGAAGTGATGCTAAGTGGACGATTTGCGTTGTGGAACAGCTTGGCGTCCCATACTCGGACCCGCAGGCGGATGGCCCAACGATCCAGAAGGCGCACCAGCGTGGTGTGGACCAGGGCATCACTCTTCACGATGTGCTTGCGACTGTGAAGGAGGCGCGTGACAAGGGTCTCGTGACGCCAGTCGTGCTCATGGGCTACTACAACAACTTCCTGCAGTACGGCGAGAGCAAGATCTGCGTGGACTCGAAGACCAACGGTGTCGATGGCTTCATTGTCGTCGACCTGCCTCCAGAGGCTGCCTCGTTCTTCAGCGGTGAGGCCAAGAAGCACGGGCTCGCTTACATTCCGCTCGTCTCGCCAACGACGACTGAGGAGCGCATGGCGCTGATCGGCTCGGTCGCCAGCGGCTTTGTGTACTGCGTCAGCTTGACGGGTGTCACCGGCGCGCGTACGGAGCTGCCACCAAACCTCGATGCCTTCATGGCCAAGAGTGAGTTCTCTCTTGCATTCACCCGCATCGCCATGCTCTGCTGGGTCTCACACAATCTCTCTCCACAGTCCGCAAGCACATCTCGCACCCACTTGCGCTTGGCTTCGGCCTTTCCAGCCGTGAGCACTTCGTGCAGGCTGGTGCCTTCGCCGATGGCGTCGTCATGGGCTCGAGCATCATCAAGGTCATCGAGGCCGCACCAGCCGACACCGCCTCGCGCGCTGCCGCCGTCGAGAAGTTCTGCAAGAGCATCGTCACCGACGCCTAGACTCGTAGCCCTAGATCCAACAGCACTCCATACAGACAGCCGTCTTTCACTTGATTTCAGTATACCTGTCACCCCCACCCCAACACCGCGCAACGCCATCCCAGCCTCATCTTCATCTCCATATTCGCCCCACCGCTTGTGTGTATTCTTTCTGTAGCACTACCTGAGCTATCCATTCGTACAGCTCATTTTGCCGGCGTCGTTAAGACGTTCGCATCTTGCGCATCCCCCTAGTCGTTGGCATGGGTTCGAGTCCCGCCAGCGTCATGTAGTCTATCCGGATATCGTGCGTCTATCCGGATACAGTGAGTCTCTTCCTCTGCACACTATCGAAGCCCAGCGTGTCTGTCCAATTAGACTAAAGGCAGGGTCAATGTGTGTGCAATAGAAACCAGGGGTGGCGGGAATAGAGCCCCAGCGGGGTCACTAATCCGTCACCACCAACCGCTCGGCCGGGTGTCTGTACCGCGCATGCCTCTATCGCGGATCGCAGCCAATCGTTGGGCATTCATTCTTTCTTTTTGGCCACTCTGGACGAATTGTACCCCCTGTTCTGACACCCGGGGGGACTATTGCGGAAACACGTACGTCCCACTTGCAGTCTGCAACGCCGAAAAAGAGAAGGACGCCAATAGCTTCACGACGAAGAAGCTCACGTGCTCCGCATCCTCTGGAGCCTACTCGCGTGTGCATTGCTGTATTATAGCATGCAACGCTTCCTCACAGCCATCGGGCGCGTCAAGCCCGTGAGCGCGTGCGTGCAGAAGACCACGGGCACGCTCAAGAGAAGCCTCACGCTCGTGGATCTCATCGCGTACGGCGTCGGTTGCTCTGTCGGCGCGGGCGTGTACTCGCTCGTGGGCGTCGGCGCGCAGATCACAGGCCCGGCCATCTCCCTGTCCTTCCTCATCAGCGGCATTGCCTGTATCTTCACGTCACTCACGTACTCGGAATTCGCAGCGCGCGTACCAGTACGACTAGCAGCTCGTACTTTCTGGTTTCGGTGGGGAGCTAATGGCACATCTTTGGGCTACTTGAATCCTGTAGATCACGGGTTCTGCGTATACGTTCGTATATCTGACGTTTGGTGAGCTGGCGGCGTGGCTCATCGGGTGGAACCTAACGCTGGGCTATGGGATCTCAGCGGCGGGCATCGCGCGAAGCTGGGCGTCGTACGCCGAGTCCTTTTTGCACCAGTTCGGACTGCAGATCCCGCACTGGCTCGTGCGCACGGAGCTGCTCGGCATGTCCTGTAGCGTACTGGCTTCTGTGCTGGTCATTGCGTGCACGTTCATTCTCCTCGCTGGCGTCCATGTACGATGATGGTGCGGTTCCTTACGCATCCGAACGAATGGCTGACACAGGGATATGCAATAGGAATCGGCCAAGTTCAACGCGTTCGTGACGCTGCTCAACATTGCGGTACTACTGTTCGTGATCGCTCTGGGAAGCACGCAAGTCGAAGCGAGTAACTGGAAGCCATTCGCACCAGCAGGCTTTGACGGGATCATGACCGGGGCTGGCGTCGTCTTCTTTGCGTACCTAGGCTTCGACATGGTCGCGTGTCTCGCAGAGGAAGTGCAAGAACCTCAGCGGACACTGCCCAAGGGAATCATCGGCTCGCTATTGATCTCAATGACGATCTACGTTGGTGTGTCACTCGTGGTGACGGGCATGGCACCAGTCAGCGTTCTTGGCGGCGATATCCCGCTCATCAACGCGTTCTCCTACCACCAACTCGACTGGGCTGGCCACGTTGTTTCCTTTGGCTCCATTTTCGGCCTCACAACTGCCGCCTTCACGTGTTTAATGGGCCAGCCTCGTATCTTCTACCAAATGGCAAAGGACGGATTGTTGCCGGAGATCTTCTCCAACCTCAATCGCAAGACCCAAGTGCCAGTGGCAAGTACAATCTTCACGGGCATTCTCGTGGCGTCCATTTCATTCGTCTTTGACCTCGATTTTCTCGCCAACGTTATCTCCTGTGGAACTCTCCAAGTCTTCACCTTCGTAAATGCTGGCGTGCTCTTGCTACGAATGAAGCCAAGTCGTCACCAGAAGGGAAGCGTGGCCATGCGTGTCGTGATCTTCACTGCGGCAGCGTTCGCACTATCGTTTGCGCTTGTCTTCAAGGCGCACTGGGCGCTCCAAGCTATACTCAGTCTCATTCTCTTGGGCTCCTTTGCCTCGATCCAGTCCCTGGACAAGCACCGGTGCGTTTTCATCCTTTCACATACTCATCTTGCCATCCGGCTAATTGCTAACGATCTCCTCTGTGTGTGCTGAAACAGTGTGGACACGTCGACGTTCCAGTGTCCGCTCGTACCTTTCGTGCCGTGCGCTGGCATTGTTGCCAACATCTACATGATGGCCAGTTTGTCCCACGAAGCTTGGTACGCTGTTGAACACACCTTACTACTATTGATACCCTGCAACGACTGACACGGTTACCCGCAGGCTTGGTGTCGGTATTTGGCTCTCTTTCGGTCTGCTCGTGTACCTTTGCTACGGCATTCGCCACAGCGCCCTCAACAGCTTCGCCGACCGCACACCACTGCTCTAAGGTGCGCTCTTCATATCTACTAGAGTGCATGTTGTTCATGATGATGTAGATATCAGTAGATAACGTCGGACACTACAGCGATCAAAATAGCATTGGATGCCGTGTCGATGACTCGGCTTCGCTCGCTCTGTTGCTGATCAGCCATGGTTCGGCGGCGGCGCATGCACCAGAGCCAGGGCCACGACGGATCATTCCCCTTGCAGTTCCTGCTGCCGGTTCCCACTTCCCACGCTGACGAGGATGGAGACACACACCATGAAGATCGCAGCGCTGACGACGACGGTCTCGGGGATGAGTTTGAGACCTTGAACCTCTACCGTCAGGCAGTGCCACTCGTGCATCCGCAGTCTACAGCGACGATCAAAACCATTGGCAAGATTCTGGAGAACCCGAAGATCATACAGCGAATGCTGCAACGCAACCAGCCTGTTGATGGATCTGCAGGTGCAAGTGCAAGCTGTGTGCCGAACAGCCAACGACGATTCGTCTTCCACCAGACGTGTGACGAAATGTTCTTTGGCTTTGATCCCTTGACCAAGCGCACGGGTAAACTGCCGATCTATCGGTTACCGCTATTGCTGCAGCATTATGGGCTTGAAGTCGACCAAGTGAGCTTCCGGCAGTGGGAGCAGAGTCTGCCTGGTGAATGCAGAGACATCACACGACTTATGTTCATCCAGGCGTGCGCCCAGTGGTTCACAGAGCCATTTCTCATCAGCCACTACGAGGGCTGGCGAGAAAAGAGCCGAGAAATCGCTGCTCGAAGTGCCTTGCGAGTGCATGACCTGGTGAAGAGCCAGTCAGCGCCACAGCTACTGCACCCGTTCGACTCGTTGGCTCGACAGAACGATGATGCTCTTGCATTCTCGTATGAGGACTACGTGCACAATCCACCGGTATGGTCGAGGTATGAAGACGCCTCAACAGGAGATGTGTTGCTGACTGGAACATTTTATTGCTTATAGCGAGTGCGCAAGACACAAGAAGAGACCTGTGCAAACAAAAGCCAAGCCATGATCAACGCTACGCAGCAGCTTCGCCGCCAGACGAAGAGCCTCGCTCGTCTGAGCATGCAGGCGGACCAGGCCATCGACCCTACGTCTGCACTAGGACGGCCGCCTATGCCTGCAGCCCACGACCGTCTCCACGAGGAGAAACTCGCTCGCCATATCCTTCAGCGATGCGGTACGCAGACTCTGGCTCCGTCCAATCGGCGGAAATCATCGTCAGCTTTAGCAGCTGAGGCTCTTGCGAAGGCTGGTCAAACACAGAACTCACACAGCCAGAAGCTGCGGCAACAAGCAGTTAGAAAGCTCCATCGTCAGCAGAACTCGGAGACTGCAAAGGCATTTTCCGCAAGTGTCGCGATGATTTCACGCCACGTCCACAACGAAGAGCTCCGGGATATACGCGATATAGCTCATGAACGGCAGATCGCGGTGGTAGATGAACGCAAGCAACTTCGCCGCCTGCAGAACGCTCACTGCAAGGCTCTCGCACAGGAAAAGGCACATCAGCAGCTTCGCGAAGTGGCGGCGATGAAAACACTCGCAGAGGAAGAAAGCGAGGTCGTTCGCCAGTTCTTGAAAGGCCGGGAGATGTCTGTGCGGCTCCAAAAGCCCCAGTTCTCACTATCACCTTCCACTAGCACGCTATTCCAGCAGCCACCTGAGATCCTCGCTGCCAAGGCCACGGCCAAGACAGTCTCCCAGAAAAAGAAGCTTATGCTGATGGAGAGAGAGCACCTCGAACACATGCGCACCATCCAGTTGCTGGAGTACGCGTACGATAAGAAACGAGCGATCCTGGATGCCAATGAGCCGAAAGCTGACGCAACACTGCTGGAGATCCAGGTTGAGAACCTTCCAGAAGCCCAGGAGACTGCGCTGGCCGAGCAGGAACTGTGGAGCCAGATCGTCGAAGCGTGCAGCGAGTCGCACGACCTGACGGCGTTACTTCCACCGCCAAACTCACCGCCAGCCGCTCTTCGCTTCTTCAGCTCACACCGCCCCAGTGGACTGCTCCCGCCTTTCACAGCTTCCACCGTCACATCGAGCCCAGTCAGCAGAGTGCCATGAGCTGGTAGTACAGGGAGAGACAGGCGACAACGTTGGAGTGACTGAATGGGCTCTAGAACGGAAAAAGTGAATTTACGATAGGAAAAAGCTGTGAAGTAGAGGGCTCGACTAGTGCGAAAAGCCCTTGCTGCCCTTCCACGCCTTCTTGGCGATGGTCTTCGGGTTGAAGTTACCCTTGCGGTGCTGCGCCTTCCACTTCTGGCGACCGGCCGTCGACTTGCCCACGCCGTAGTTACCGTAGCTGATACGGTCTTCGGCCTCCGTCTTCAGCTCCTTTCTCGTCTTCTTGGTGGACGGTAGCTCGTCGTCTTCCACACCGTCCTTCTCGCCCTCGCCGTGCGTGAATGTGTGCAGCGGATCGTTATCCGTGCGGCGCTTGCCGTCATTTACGCGAAGACGCTTGTTGTTGTGCTTCTTCTTCTTGTTCTGTGGCGCCGCGGCCTGAAGCGAGATCGGCACGAGGTAGTCTGGGATAGTCGCCAGGTGCGGCTGCACACGAGCCGTACCGATGGCCTTGTCGTGCTGCAGGATGTTCAGGTCGCGAGGGTTCTCCTCAAAGTGCGACGCCAGCTTGTCCGAGTTCAGAATCTCCTTCTTCACGTCGGCCAGACGTGCCTCACGCACCGCGACGCGCGTCACCGCACGACGCACATCCTCCACACGGTAGCGGAAGCAGTCGATTTCTTTCAGGTCGAACGACAGCTCGGCTGGCTGTTTGAGCAGGTCCTTGGACGGCGCCATGATCGGCTGCTGGCTGGCCTGCACGCGCGTAAGAGCACGCTTCTCCTTTGGCTCTTCAGGCGAGATCAGCGACAGCGCCGTACCGTTCGCACCACCGCGGGCCGTACGACCAATGCGGTGCGTGTACGAGCGCACGCTCTTCGGGAAATCGACGTTGACCACGAATTTGACGCCACGGAAATCCACACCACGTGACACACCATACGCCTCGTCACGACCACGCTTTGCTCCACGCGCACCCTTCGCTGGCTTCGCTGGTGCACTCTCGTCGTCCGAGTCGCCCTCAGCAGACTCCTCCTCATCATCCTCATCATCGCCTCCCTCCTCCTCGTCGTCATCCTCATCAGCATCCATCTCGGCGTCAGCGTCTTCATCGTCATCATCGGCCTCCACTTCGACATCCTCGTCAGCCTCCTCTTCCTCCTCATCGTTCTCCTCGTCGTCCGATTCCTCCTCGTCGTCCTCTCCCTCTTCATCATCGTCGTCCTCTTCCTCGTCATCGCTGCCTTCGCCCACGTCACGGTCCACGCTGTCGTCCGTGGCGATCAGGTAGTCGAATAGGCCACGGTTGTACTCCTCGATGATGTGCTGGCGCGAGTTGTGCGGCAGCTCCGCGTTCAGCACCACGCTCTTGATCAAGAACTGCTCAAAGAAGAGCTTCAGGCGGTATGCAGAGTCCGTCGAGTTGACGAAGAAGATGATCTTGCCGCTGATCACGCCGAGCTTGATGAGCGCGTACAGCAGCAGATCCTTATCTGCGGCCTTGATAGGCAGGAAGTACTGCTGCAGACGACCGTCCGTCGCGCCCTCCTCGAGCTTCACGACCGCTGGGTTGTGGAGCACCGACTTCTTGAGCTTCTCGAGCTCTGGGCTTAGTGTCGCCGACATGCAGAACGTCTGACAGGCCTTTGGCAAGTGGTTGTAGATCGTACGGATATCCTCGCCGTAGCCAAACGACAGCACGAGATCCGCCTCGTCGATCACGACAGTCTGCACAGAGTCCTTGAGCTTCAAGTTGCCTGCCTGCAAGTGGGCGACGAGACGGCCGGGCGTCGCGACCACAATGTCTGGCACGTCACGCAGCAGCGCCTGCTGTGCATTCATGCTCTGTCCGCCGAGGCCGAGAAGACTGATCACGTCGCGCGAGTAGTACATGAGTTCCGTCATGTGCTTCTTGGTCTGCTCCACAAGCTCCTTGGTGGGCACGAGGACGAGCGCCTTGATGGACGGCTTGGCCGCGACCGCGCTCGACTGGTCCTGCTTGTGCTGCAGGATCTTGTGCAGCAGCGGAAGCGCAAATGCCGCCGTCTTACCGGAGCCCGTGCGCGCACGCACCAGCAAGTCCTTGCCCTGCATGGCCAGCGGGATGCAGTGCACCTGCACGAGCGTGGCGTACACGAACTGCATCTTGGCCGCCGCCTTAGTGAGACGCGTGTCCAGGCCGAAGTCGCATGACGCGAAGGGCTGCTTCGCGTCCAGAAGGTGCTCGTTGACCTTGTCCGCCACCGTCGCCATTGTTGCTGCGGAGAATGCGCTTGCAGATCAATAGACCGAGAGAGAGAGGCCAAGCGAGAGATGCGTGCTCCCAAAGGACACGGTGCCAGTCAATCAAGTTCCAGAAGCTCCATTGGTTGGTGGCCACAATGGAGTGGCACCAGTATCCCTGTCAAAGTACCGGTACAATACCGGTATGAGCACCCGCTGCTCGTCCGCTCCCCTCGTCCACTAACCCTCTCCTCCTATTGGCTGAATATCAGCATATCTATATTTGTATTATAGACATAGTTCGAGCAACCTTCGTGCGACATCCTATCTCTTTTTGGCGCGTGCATTTTCAAACATTCGAAGCGAGACGCCACCAGAAGCAAGCGAGCAAGAGAGAGAGAGAGCACCGCGTCGCGAGAAGGACGCCTCGGTATCTGCATCTCTCCTGCCTTCTACACGCAGCGATGTCGTCACCGACGCATGCGACGACTGCCAACCATGAGATGTCCACGAACGTGCAGGTCGCGGTGCGCTGCCGCCCTTTGAACGACCGCGAGAAGACGGCCGGGCGGCCGCCCGTCGTGGTCTGCAAGCCCAACAGCAACGAGATTGCGATCGTCAAGCGCAAATCCTACCAGTTCGACAAGGTGTACGGCCAGTACTCCACGCAGAAGGACGTGTTCAAGGCCACGATCAAGCCCGTGGTCGACGAGGCGCTCGCCGGGTACAACTGCACGGTGTTCGCGTACGGCCAGACGGGCACGGGCAAGACCCACACGATGCAGGGCAACCTGCAGCCTGACAGCGAGATGGCTGGTATCATTCCGCGTGTCGTGCGGTACATTTTCGATATCTTGCAGTCCAACCACCAGGAGTACAGCGTCAAGATCTCGTTCCTGCAGCTCTATAATGAAGAGCTCAAAGACTTGCTCGCGCCGTCCGAGAGCAAAAAGCTGCGGCTCATGGAGGACGTCAAGCGCGGTGGCATCTACTGCCAAAACCTTCTCGAGGTCACGACGACGACGGCGTCGCACGTGTTTGAGCTGCTGGAGACCGGCGTGAAGAACCGCATCACGTCCGAGACGCTCATGAACGAGAACTCGAGCCGCTCGCACTCGATCTTCACCATCCGCATCCACAGCAAGGAGAACAATCCAGTCGGAGGAGAGGATCTGCTGCGTATCGGCCAGCTCAACCTCGTGGATCTTGCCGGCTCCGAGTGTGTCGGGCGGTCAGGCGCGAGAAACATTCGTGCGCGAGAAGCTGGTAACATCAACCAGAGTCTGCTCACGCTGGGCCGTGTGATCACCGCGCTTGTGGACAACCACCCGCACGTGCCGTACCGCGACAGTAAGCTGACGCGTCTGCTGCAGGAGTCGCTTGGTGGCCGTGCGAAAACCACGATCATCGCGACGCTCGCGCCGTGTGCTGATAGTATCGACGAAACGCTGAGTACGCTCGAGTACGCGTACCGTGCCAAGAACATCAAGAACAAGCCGGAAATGAATCAGAAGATGACCAAGAGCGGACTACTCAAGGAATACGGCAGCGAGATCGAGTCGCTGCGGAACGCTCTTCAGGCCGCACGAGCCAAGGATGGCATCTTCCTGCCACCAGCACAATTTTCGGAGATGCAAGAACGCCTAGCTAGTCAGTCCGCACAGATTACAGAGCTTGAAGATGAGCTGGAGAGCCGATCAAAGGTCTGCAAGGAGCTGGAGGAACAAGTCGACCTGCAGAAGGAGGAAATTTCTGGTCTCCAGCGTGACAAAGTCGTCCTTGAGTCGACGCTTCGCGAGAAGGAGACTGAGTTGGAAACAACCAAAAACGAATTGGTGGAGACGAAGGAAGAACTGGCAGAAACGCGTCGAATCTTGCAGCTCTTCCAGGCGAACGAGCAGGTGCTGTTGAAAAATGGTGGCACGGCTACCAAGCTCTATCGCAAGAGTGAGCAGCGTGTAGACTTGCTTCT
Organism: Pythium utonaiense; assembly: GCA_023334595.1. NCBI lineage: Eukaryota > Oomycota > Peronosporomycetes > Pythiales > Pythiaceae > Pythium > Pythium utonaiense. The sequence goes on along the minus strand of JAADVE010000165.1, from coordinate 17,613 downwards.
GAGCAAGATCGAACGGAAGCAACTGGTCGAAAAGGCCAACCAGGAGCTCGCTAACGTATTCGCTGAGGCCACGCAGACCCAGCTCCACTCGTTTGAACAACGTCTTTCAGAGCACAAAGACAAGCAGATCACTCTGTTTGCTGATGTTGATGCTGCAATGACGGAGCTCCGGAATGCCCACAGTGTGGATGTTAGTGCGTTGGTGAAGACGTTGGAAGAGTTGGAAACAGCAGTCCAAGACCGTCAGAAGCAAGCTGATGCTGAGCTTGAGAACGAGCGAACTGAGAGTGGTGAACAGAAGAAAGCGTTGGAGCTTGCAAGCGGAGAGCGACAGCAAGAGATGCAGCGGCGGCTAGAGGAGTTCGTGAATCTCAGCAAGCAGAGCGCGCGTTCACTGATTGATCAACTCTCGAGCACCAAGCAGACGCAACTCGCTCACCTCAGTGATGTGTCGTTGAACGTTTCGAAGTCACGCGACGAAATGAGCGCGTTCCTGAAAGAGCAGAGCAACAAGTTGGCACAACTCAAGTCGACACTGGATGCGAGCTTCCAAGAGCAGGCAAGTCAGCTGGCCAAGCACAAGCAGGCGCTGATTGACGCGCTTCGAGATGGTCAGAACCAGCAGAAGTCGCATCTTGAGGCCATGAAGACGCAGCTTTCGCAACTCATTGAGCAGTCCATCGCCAGTCACGCACAACGGATTGATGCTGATGTTGAAATGGTTGCTGCGCACGTGGATTCGCACCAGGTGCACCTCAGGAGCACCCAGCAGATCATGGCACAAGAGATCGACGTCACCACGAATGGCATGGACGAGGCTGAAGCCCTCCAGCAGACGCAGTTCCAGAAGTTCGAGACACGTGTTGCTGAAGCGTGTGCAGATGTGGAGTCAATGCACAAGAAGCAGAACGACGACGTTGAGACCCAGCAGAAGGAACGCGAGCAGTGGAGTGAGACTACCAAGTTGCTGGACCAGCAGCAAAGCGAGAAGCTTGTGGCGCTTCTTGCCTCGCAAGGGAGCAAGATCGAAGAGCGTCTGCGGTCGCGAGCTGTTGCCCAGCGTGAGTTCGGTGCCGTTCATGAGCATCTTCGAAGCCATCTCGTGGAGAAGAGTGGAAGCATTGAGTCTGGCTTGGCCAGTCACGCTGGTGGCGTCAAGCGCAAGTTCGAGGAGGTGAACGAGTGGGCAACTACGGTCGTGACTGAGAGTGCAACATCCACAGCCGAGCACCGTGAGCAAGTCACGAGTTATGTCAAAAAGCGTCGTACGGATGAAGCTACGGGTGCTACGCCTGTCAAGGTCTCACCACCATTCCCATCATTCGTTGGTACGAATGTGAACGGAGGTCCCACAGTGAGTGAGCCCATTGCCGAGGATGAAAGCTCGACGGCTGGTGAGGAGAACGCAGAGCCGCACACTACGGAGCCCGAAGCAGAGAGCGAGGCTCAGGAGAAGTCGCTGAACGAGGATGTGAGGAAGTCGCCAGTGTCGGAGACTGGCAGCTCGGAGCAGTCGATGTCGTCACCAACTGAGACCGAGTCTAGAGCAGCGCAGCCTGGTATCCCAGCCCCGAAGCAGATCGCGAAGGTCGTGGTTCGTCACCGCACGCTGGGTGGTACGAGCACCCTGCAGCGCTCATCCAGCAGTACATCCATTGGCCCGTCGTCCTCTCTGGTAGCCCCCACGAAGCGTTTCCGACCGAAGAAGGGGCCACTGAGTGACCCGACGAGCAACAAATTGTGATCCGACAGCCCTCATTCGTATTGTAATTATTAGGAGAAAGAGAGAGAGAGAACGAGAGACCCGTGCGCCGTGAGGAGTACGGCAGTGAAATACTAGTGGTAGTAGCAACGTCCCGAGTCGTGTAGCACATGAATGTTGTTTTTGATTTGGCGTATCTCCTCCCCATCCGCGAGTACTAGTATGGCTCAGTCTGCTCGTCTCCTGTCCTCCTTCGTCTGGCGTCTTCTGGCGATTATACCTTGCTGTAGTCCATCTTCGACTCGAGCTTCTTCACCTCAGCCAGCTTGCGTGCAGCCTTCATGAAGTCCTCCTCGATGACGTACTCGCGGTCCGCTCGGATGGCGAACATGCCGGCTTCCGTGCACACGTTTCGGATATCGGCGCCGTTGAAGGCGTCCGTGAGCTTGACGATCGACTCGTAGTCGATCTCGCCCTTCTTTGTGATCGGACCCGAGTGGATCTTGAGAATATCCATGCGCGAGGCCTCGTTCGGGAGAGGGATCTCGATCTTTCGGTCCAGTCGTCCAGGACGCAGCAGCGCCGGGTCCAGAATGTCCGGTCGGTTCGTGGCCATGACCATCTTGACTTGGCCCAGCGCATCGAAACCGTCGAGCTGGTTGAGCAGCTCCATGAGCGTTCGCTGGATTTCTCGGTCGGCCGACGTACCTTCCGAGAATCGCGAGCCACCGATGGCATCGATCTCATCCATGAAGATGACACACGGCTGGTGATCACGCGCGTAGCCGAACATCTCGCGGATCACACGGGCACTCTCACCAATGTACTTGTCCACGATGGCACTGGCGACGACCTTGAGGAACGTCGCGTTGATATTGGAGGCCAGGGCACGCGCCAGCAGCGTCTTGCCAGTACCAGGAGGTCCGTACAGCAGCACACCCTTTGGTGGCTTGATACCGACTCGCACAAACAGCTCCGGGTTCGACAGCGGCAGCTCAATGACCTCGCGCAGCTCACGGATCTGGTCGTTGAGACCACCGATGCTGGAGAACGACACGTTGCCGGCATCTTCCTTGAGCATGTGGTACACCGTCGGGTCGACTTCACGCGGCAGGTAGCGCATAATGGTGAGCGTGGTCATGTCTAGCGCCACACGTGTGCCCGACTTGAGCTTGGTCTTGTCCACCTTGGCGCGGCAGCCCACGACGTAGCGCGGGCCGCTGGAGGCCTTGACGATGAAGCGGTCGTCGTCCAGCTGACGCAGCACCTCGCCGATGATCTGGCCCACGCTCTGTCCAATGCAATGCACACAAAAACAGCATCCCGTCAGCGACCAGAAAATGCTCCAAGCTAAGTCGCAATTTCCGCACCTGCAACGCCTTGAGGTCGTCTTCGGTCTTGTTGTACTCCTTCACAAGCGCCTTCACGTTTTCACGCAGCGTCTTCACTCTAACCACACGCACAGAGACACACAAGCGAGCATGAGTCCGCACGCCCCGATCTTTTGGCCTTGGTGCGGGTGGTTTTCCGCTCCTACCGGCTCTCCATTTCACGGTGCTCGCGCACTTTCGCCTTGTACGCGTTCAGCACTTGCGCGCGCTCCTCATCCATGACGTGACTCGACATATTGGCAGCGTTCTTGGGCTCGGCAAGCTCCGCGGACACACGCTTCGCGAGCTTTCTTCCTCGTGATTCTGGAGCTCTTCGACCAGAAGCTACTCCCCCTCACAAGGATATGGGCCGATCTTTCCGAAATCTACGTATATAGACACATTTGAAGTCAAATATAACTCATATAGACATCGTTTGACATTTATTATTGTGTCTGATGCAGTATACCCAGCCTGGAAGTCATGTTTGGCTGCCGCGGCAAAAGGAAACATGCGCAGTTACCGGCGGCTGGCGACGCTGGCGGCGCGCCATGTACGTGCGAATGCGGCATGTTCGGCACCATCGAACCTGATTATTGTATCGAGGAGATCGCTGCGGACAGAATGCACCCCCGTTCGCCGTATGACAACGTCTGTGTCCCCCGCAACCCACGGGAAGACGACGAGAATCGCCGACAATTCTTCCTATCCACAGCCATCGCCAGCGATTGTCATGCTGCAGACGCTCTCTAGCTGGGCAACAGACACGTCGGCGAAGAAGCGAGGGCACACGAAGCAATCCCTCGCGTCGGAGGCGGCGGAATCGCCAGCGTCCAAGCCGAGCCGAAGCCAATTGAACCGGAGTCTCCGAGCGGCGCTGGATAAAGCCGACTTCCACGCCGCCCAGCAGCTTCTCTCGAGCCTCATGGAGCTCGTGCCGCAACATGCTACGCATCCCGTGGATACGGACAACTACGACCGCTTGCTGTACCAGTGGAGCCAGCAGAGCGTCCGATACAAGCAGCGTGGGACGCACAGCTTCGTAGACTTGGCGCCGATGCTCTCGCTGCTGGAGGATATGATCCAGTGGCAACGCGTCAACGCGAGGAGTTTTAACACGGCGCTAGTCGCGTGCCACAAGCACCACGCGCTGGACGAGGGCAAGCGCGTGCTGGAACTCATGAAGCAAGCCAACCGCCAACCGAAGGCGTTTGCGTACACCAACCTGATCAGTTGCTGTGCGCGACTGGCGAGCAAGCACAAGGGCCGTCGGAGCGTGTTCGTCAAGGAAGCGAAGCTGCTCTTCGAGGAGCTCCAGGACAATGGCACCGGCGTGACGATTGAGGCGGTGAACGCCATGGTGTTCGCCTACCGGGCTGGTGATGTCGGCAACTCCAGCCTAGCTGTGGACCTTGTGGAGACGGCTCTGCGTGAGTGGAAGCTCGAGCCCGACACCAGCACGGTCTCTACACTCGTGGTGTGCTTGCTCAAGGACAGGAATGCCCTCGAAGCAGCTCGTTGGGTCGAGTACGCACTGCAACATCGCGTGCGACTGGAAGAAGCGATCGTGCGAGACGTGGTAGAGGCATGTCGACGAAGTGCCCATTGGGACAAGATCGAAACACTCCGAGAGCTACTGCAGGTACATGGTGTCGCCCATCAAGAGCTTGAGCTGAAGAAGATCCTGAAGGAGAGTCGACTTCGCGATGACACGGTCATGAGAAGCTCAGATGTGTTGAAGTCCACAGCGCGTGGCGACAGAGCTGGTCATGAATCAAAGAAGATCCAGAAAAAGCACGCGAGAGAAGCGCTCCGTCGTCTGATGAGTGATGCTGAAGGTGGCGAGAGTACCCAGCTGTCGAAGGCCAACTGGGTGAAGATCTTTGAGCACGGGCCGATTGACGAGATCGATCAGTTGATGGAAGTGCTCGCAGAGGCCCCTCCTCAACGTTTCCAGAGCGGTGGCGTCGTCAGAAAGTCGTGGCTCAATCAAATGTACTTGAGAGCACTCGGATCGGCAGGTCACTGGTGGCGCGTCGTTGCCACGCTGGACAGAATGCTGAAAGAACAGCCCCGGGATGTCGATATCCACGGGTTCAACGCCGCGATCCGGTGCTGTACCCGTAGTGGACGCCTCCTTGAAGCTGAGCGTGTGGTGGAGCGAGCGGAGAAGATGGGAGTGACGCTCAATCGCGAGAGTTACGATGCGTTGATGCAGTGCTGCGGGTCGGTCGGGTCGGCAGAAGGTGCTCTTTCCTACTTCCATGAACTCGAACGTGCTGGGCTCGAGCCGAATTCCCATGATCTCAATGCTGCGCTCCGGGCGTTTGCTACGTCTGTCCAGCGTCTCTTAGATGCAACACGACAGGGCGAGCTCGACGTTCTTGCGTCTGACCTCAGCAAGTTGGCTGTACACGCGCTCCAACTGTTTGAAGATGCAACGTCCAAGTATGAAGATCTGGAGATCACGGAAACCAGTTTGTTCCATCTATTCCGATCATTCCTCGGTGCAGCTGAGGTCGTGGATGAGGTGGATTTTAGCGAGTTCGAAGCATTTGTCAACAATCAACACGGAGACGAAGAAGAATACGAGACGCCAGTGGAATCACGAGCAGAATGGCTTCGCCTTTGCCGTGCTGTCCATCAAATCTGTCGAGATGCCCCTCAAGAAGTCGTCTCGCCTCGTGTATTCAACGTTGCTGTTGACTTTTTCCAACGCCGTGGTGAGCCCGATAGTGCGTTCGAGCTGTTCAACACGATGGTCTCAAGGAGTATCATACCAACACCCGACACGATTCGACTCTTGTTCGCGGCGTGCTGCAGCAACGCCAGTGAGCCCCAGCTCGGCAAGTTCTTCTTGGAACATTTGCTGACTGAGATGGGCGATGAACTTGGTGCGCACCACGAACTTCGCCAAGTCGTCGCAAATGAAGCTCTCCGTTGGGCAGGGCGGATGGACAGTAGCTCAGCAGAGGGCCACGCATTGGTGGAAAGTGTGTACACGAAGCTTGTCTCATCAGGTGTGATTGCCTTGGAAGCATCGATGTACCACGAGATCATGGCTGTTTATGGCCTGGACGGAAACCTACCGGGAGCCAAGAGTCTCGCTGACCGCATGCTCGCTGATACGGGTACGATGACTCTCGCAGTTGGAAATCGTCTTTTGCAGGCCTGCTCGGTGGCAAGAGCACCCGTGTTCGCTCTTCAGTCGCTCTCGTGGCTCAGAAACCTTGGTGTCCAGCCCGATTTGATGTCCTACAACAACGTCTTCAGCTCGATCCGGCGCCGTCGCATTGCAGCTGGGCATCTCAGCGAGGAATATGACGAAGGCGACACTAGTGGTGACGAAGCAGAAGATGGGGATGATGATGATGACGATGAAGCGAACACTGCCGTGGAGGAAACTTCTCACAGTGAGGAGGTTGAAAGTGAAACAAAGAAGGCTGCTCCAGGAGACCGACTGGCACATTTGGAAGCGAATCTGAGTGGAGTCATCGATGATTTACTGGTCATGATGGAACAAGACGGCGTCCAAGGAGACGCGCGGACGTTCGAGTTCGTGACTTCGATCGCGTCCCAGCGTGGTGAGGTCGAGCGTGTAGTGCAAATGTTTGATGGCATTCAAAAGACTGCAGTTGATCGTGGTATCGAGGCATCCGAGTTATTGACCGAGAAGACGCTGTTTCACTATCTGGACGCGTGCTCAGCCGTCGCATCCACTGAAGAGGTGAACACTTCCACCGTCACGGCTCGCCTCGATGATCTGCAGCTTCAGCTGAAGACCTGGCGGCACGAACGAGGCTACAAGGTGACGCCTGCGGTGCTGCAGCGACTCCTGTACGCGTACGGCGCGGTAGGCCAATGGCGAACTTCGATCACGATCATGAAGACCTCGAGCGATGCCTTTGGTGTGAAACCTGGTGTCGAGATGCTCACGGCAGTGATGGAGATTTGCAATCGAGCCGAGCAGTACAAGGTTGCCGAGCAGATCTTTGTCACGATGAAAAAGCAAGCGGCGTCTTCGCAGGATGAGCGAGCTCGGACGAGTGCTGCGTGCTACGTGGAAGCTATCTACGCGTTGGAGCAGCAGGCGAACTGGATCGAAGCGACGCAGTTGTTCATGGAGATGCAGAAGATTTGTTCGACTGAAGATCTCCATCCATCGCTCATGAATCGCATCGCACTTGGGCGGTACGCGCAAGGCCGCCAGCGGCCAGACTAAAGACAATGTTTAAGTTCACACGGAAAACGGTGAGCACACTATATTTCTCTGGATGATCAGTATCCGTCCAGCAAGCCCATGGCTTCTTGGCGAGGTGTGGACGGCACCGTCGTGCCGAAGCTGTCCGGCGACAAGTTGTTGTCGCTGTTGCGGCGGGAGTTATCGTAGATTGACTGGTCCGAGGCGTTAAAATGGAAGAACACAGCGCCAAAGACGAGCACGCAGGACGCGATCGCAAACACAAAGTTCCAGTCGCCCGTGGCTGCGAGGATGCGGCCGGTGATCACGTTGCCGATGATACCCGGGATCGTCGCGATGGTGTTGGACACAGCCATGACGTGGGCAGCGTTGCGAGGTCCGATGTCGATCATGTTGACCCAGTAGCCCGACAATGCAGCGCGTGCGAGGAAAAGGGTAAGCGACAAGATGAGCACGGCTTGCGTCGCGTTCTGGGCAAACCTCACGAGGAACAGGAAGGTCGCAGCGCCAAGGAAACCCGTCGCATTGATCATTTGACGCACGCGAAGCACACGGTAGCCCCTCGCAACGAGCGCGTCACCCAAGCGGCCGAACACGAGCACACCGAGATACCCGCAGAAGTACGGGAGCGCCGCTGAGAAGCCCTTGGAGCCGAGATCGATGTGCAGTACCTGACGAAAGTACTGCGGGATCCAGCCCAGCAGAACGTACCACCCGTAGTTGTGGCAGAAATGGGCGACGTACACGGCCCAAGCAGGACGCGACGTGAGCAGCACCTTCCAGTTGATCGAGTCGGCAGACGTTGGATCGTTCGCTGCTTGTCCGCGGCCTTCTTCGATGACAGCATAGCCCTTCGCAGCACTGATACGTGAGCGGTTTGCGATGATGAAGGCACGCTCACCGCTGGAGATACGTGGGTCCGTTTCAGGATGGCTCTCGCCGTAGATCGAGTACACGGCGACCCAAATGAAGCTCAGCACACCGAAGAACTCGAAGATACGACGCCAGCCAAACGCTGCCATGAGCGCCGGCGACACGATCATCGCGACAACCGTACCCAGGTCACTACCACCTGACACGAACGACACGAGACGACTGCGTTCCTGCAGAGGGTACCAGGCGCCACCGATCTGGTGCATGCACGGAAACAGAATGCCCTCACCCAGGCCCATACCGACGCGGGCGATGAACAAACACGTGAAGCTCGAGGACACGTAGATCGTCGAGAGATCAAACAGCGTCCACACCACCACGCCGCCCAGCAGCACGCGCTTGGCACCAAACTTGGTCGCTAGGAAGCCTCCAGGGATCTACAGCACGTTCCCACGAGCCATGTTCACGTCAGAATCTGCCTGCGTGGCGCAACCCGACCATCCATTCATGTGAGAAAGTCCACAGGACACACGCGCACATACCTGCGTGAGCAGATAGCCGTAGAAGAAGGCCGAGAGCACTTGGCCCTGCTCGTTCTTGTCGGTCACGAACGCGGGGATCGCGATGCCGATATTGGTGCGGTCGGCGTAGCAGATCGTCGTGACCCAGAGACACAGCAGCGCGATCACGTAGCGGCGCTTGAACCACGCGAGACTGTCGACGCCCTCGCCGCCCGTGGTGCGGAATCGCGACGGCGAGGGAGGAGCGTCCCACATCTCCATGGACGGCGCGCGCCGCGGAGAGCCCATGGCCATCATCGTGGGCTGCTGCGCTGTGCTCGGTGGAGGATTGTCGTGGCTTCTTCTTTGGTGTGAAACAGAAGGAATTGAGCTCTTCGATTCTGCGTATTTCAGCCAATCGTATGAGAGACAGTAACTACTATTGACCAATGGTATGTCGAGGATGTCGCCTCGCGAAGAATGGAATGATCACGTATCGTGATTCCTGGTTGACACGCCAACGAGCGCGAGGAGATCAGCTCCTCAAGGCGGAGATGTTGAGACGTCAGAGACACCTCGCTCACTATTCGAAAGCTTACGCTGTTGCGGCGATGCGGAGAGTGCTTCTTCCATCGTAGAGCTCTTGGGAATGTTGTCTGTTAGATGGGCAGCTTCCTTGGGAGGAGCTCCCAAAATAACATGGCTACACTCGTCGTAGGCAGTGTTCCCAGCATCGCGACGTCTCCTCGTTGCGACGCCCCACCACCACGACGATGACATCGCTGCAGTCCACGGCTGCGAGTACATCGCTGATCTGTGAGCTCACGGGCGTACTCCGTGACCCGCAGTTCCATAGATGTCGCTTGCTGCTGCAGGAGCTGAGCGTGCTGTACCCGCAGCTCTTCCTGCCGAAGCTCCACGGTCTCACAGAGCGTGATTATTTGGACTTTGTCCACAGCCATGCAGCAGTGATCAACGCAGCAAAGACCCGCGCGACGAGGCAAAGGCTCACGCAGCGTACGGACCCGTTCATTCTCGTGAACCAACGGGAGCTGCTCGCGAACGAAGACGAGTTCATCGCGTTCGCCATCGAGAAGACACGACTCTCTCGCGCCGAGATTCTCATTACAGGCGCATTCGGTGCCGACACCATAACCCGTAGTCACTCGACGGACACCGATGCAGTGCCAGCTCCTGCAGCTGTAGATGCGGAGGAGGTCCTACAGGAGAAGGCCGAGTCGGCGGCCCGCGAGGCAGTCTTCCGGTACCGCAGTATCTCCGACAACGAGTTCGCTTTCCTTCTGTTTGAAGTCGACGGACTCACGTTGCCACGCATAGAGATCGAGCTGTTCCACCGTGTATGCCCCAAGACATGCGCCAACTTTCTCGCGTTCTGCCAGGGTACCGTCGCGGACATTGCCGATGAGTCGCGGACGCTCGGGTACAAGGGAACGTACGTCCACCGCATCGTCCAGGGTGCGTGGATCCAAGCAGGCGATGTGAGTATCACAGAGGATGCCGACGGCGGACCAGGCACGCTGAGTCGTGGAGACGGAGCACCGCGATCGCTGTACGGTCGCGAGTTCCCGGACGAAAGCTTTACGATCGCCCATGACCAAATCGGCATCGTATCCATGGCCAACGCTGGGTCTCCCCACACCAACGGCTCACAGTTTTTCATCACGTTGGCTCCCCTGCCGTACCTGAACCGTAAGAAAGTGGCCTTTGGCCGCGTGGTCTCGGGGCTCCCGACGCTGCAGCAGCTCGCTGGGCTTGACACCCACAACGAACGGCCCGTTGTGCCCTGCAAGATCGTGGCAGCAGGGAAGATCGACGAGTGAGAGCGACACAAGATAATAGAACATGTATTATCTTTCAAACTTAAATACGAAAAGTCTTTTCCTCTAATGCTGGGTCTGCGTGGCATCAAAGACTGGCGCTTCGACTTGCGGTCGCTCAGCTAGTTGCAGCTCGTAGCGGAGCTGCTTGAGATCATCTAGCGAGCGGATCTTGAAGAATGACAGGCCCAGCGCCTGGCTCACCTGCTCCTCCTCCGCTCCGTCACCGATAGCGATGAACTCAACGGCATCGTCATGCTGAGGCAAGGAGGACGACACCCCCGGACCCTTGGCGTTGCTGTACTTGGCCACGATCGTCTGAAAACACTTGAGCTTGTGGAGCTTCGAGGAGCTGTACACCGCCTCGATGGGAAAGAACGCATCCAGTCCGTAGATCATGCACTTGCACAAAGCTGGCGAGAGCTGTGTGTTGGTGACCATCACATTGATGACCTCCTCTTCCTCCTCCTCGCCGCCTCCTGTCTCTTTTTCATTGTCGACACGACGCTGGGATGACGTGAGCGCGAGCAGCTCTCTGGCCTCTCGGATCCAACCTGTGGAGAACGCGTCGATCGACGCCACGAGTGCCTGGCGGGCAGCAAACCACTGGCTGTTCGGCTCATCTAGAAAGTCCACGGCGTGGCGACGCTCGTAGATTGCTCGGATACGAGCGTACCTGTCGGCCACGACACGCGTGTACGCTGGCGATGCCTTGGGGATCTCTTCCAGCGGCGTTTCCGCGTCATCTCCAGCTACCGGCGCTTCCTGGACGCCTGTAATGTGGTCGATATCAGCGTCGTGGAGGTCGCTGAAGTAGAAATGACGCTCTAGCACGGCCACCAAGTACGTCATCATCTGCTCGCCCAGCGCGACACTCGTGGTCAGCTCCTTCGAGTGCGTACGAGCGAATTGCCCCGAGTACAGCGACGCAAACAGCACGAGCGTCTCGTCGAGATCCCAAATGAGCACACGGCGACGGCGCGGTCGCGTCTGGCGCGTCGTCGTCGCCAGAGCATGCGATACGGAGCGCACGCGCACACGCGCCTTGGCGTCCTCGTCCTCTCCGTCGTGTCCCGTCGCGGCCTTGCGCTTCTTGTGGACCAGCTCTTCGCACTCACTCGCACCATTGGTGGTCTCCTGGGGTGGTTTCTGCAAGGCCTGCTTGAGCCGGAGCTCGTCGCTTTCGCGCACACTGCGCTTGGCTTTCTTCGTCGGTCGGTCGTTCATGTCCTCTGGCTCGTCATTCGTCAACACCTTCTGCAGCGACTCGACGCACTCGATGCCCATAACCGCCGTGATCACACAGCACAGACTCACCCACACGACCGGCAGCAGCACGCACTGCACCAGCAAGCGCTGCACGCGCGCGCGGATCGTGCCATCGGCGTCCTCCTCACCGGCGTCTCGCTCGCGTCCCAACTGCACCGCCACCGTCCTCACGGCCACGGCCGACGGCGCGACAGCCAGCGAGATCAGCGGCTTGCACAGCGCCGGCTCGGTCGTGACCGTGGTCGTCACCACGGCAGCGCGGGCGTCTCCTCCGCGGCGGCACATGCGTCGCTTCCGTGGGCGTGGCTTCACTAGTAGTGGCTCGGGAGCTGCGGCGCGCAGCGGCTCCGGAGCTGCTGGGAGTGGCAGTGGTGGCATGCACGACGTCACGGCGGACCCGCCTCTCGCGCGAATGACGCCGACGGGAAGTGGCGCGCGGGCGTGATGCGCGGCGCGTGGGTCGCTGCCGTCATCCATTGCGCGCATAGCGGAGACCACCCACGCAGTTGGTGGCGCAGCTTCGAGTCGCGGGCGTGACGAGCCGCAGCGACGAGCGGCGCTGACTTCCACTGCGGAAAGTGACGCGGCGCCCGTCATCGCCGAAAGAGGTGTGCCACACCAGTTGAGCGCGGGGAGCAACACCTCTGAATAGAGTGTGTTATGATAGTGACATGTATTTGTAAATGGATGCGGTGAGGAAGATGATGTTGTTAAACGAGGGGTGTTTGATCTCATTTTGTGGACGGTTTTGTAGGAGCGGACGCTATTTTAGGATCGAAGATCCTGGTTTAACGGTGTGAGGAGAGTGCCGTCATCATCCACAGTGACACGTGAGGGTTGGGAAAGTACATGCTGTGCCGGCGCATTGGGCTGGTGAGAGGGGAGATCCGGTGTGGTCATCCTGCAGGCGAGGATCCTCTGTGTCGACAATGCGTGTGCTGTGCCGTGAGCGGTGGTGTTGGGGCGAGTGCGTTGGCCAATCCGCTGTCGCGATCAGTGCGTGCGAGGAGATGGAAGCAGGCTGTCCGGTGCACCCCACGAGGGAGAGGCAGCAGGCGAATCTTGGAGGGTGCACCATGGGCAGCCTTCCGTGGGAATGTACCTATACGCAAGAGGAGGACATGAAGGAAAGATCCATGGATTGTTGAGACGGCGGAGATGCGCATTGGATTGTTTGCGGTGCTCAGCACCATGGTGGATGCACGGCGAGGTCTCTACGGTACGAACTGAGGCAACTAAATATCATCGTGAATCTGGTCATGGCGCGCACGATCCCATCAGACTACCGAGAGACACAGCGTTTAAATGGGGGAGTGCGGTGGGCGTACCGCGTGGGCGAGCTCGTTCCACTGCTGCAGCGTGGCGGGCAGGTCTGTGCCCTCGTCGCCGCTGTTGGGCACTTGCCTGTGAGTCAAACAGCAGCACGATCAGATGCATTGGAATCCACACACACACACACACACACACATACAGTGCATGATCCCGAACACTGCGTGGCTTACCAGAAGGTCATCTCCTCGAAATGGCCGTCCACCTCCCAGATGCGGCCTTCGTCATCCGCGTGTGTCAAGCCCGCATCTTCCAGCAGGAGCCCTGCGCTCCATTCATGAACCATCAGTCCTCTAGATCTTAGCGCGGACCCACTCGCGCTACAGAGACACACACACCTTGTAAACCCATGTCCTTGAGCGCGAAGCGCTTGCCGTGGAGCTGGACGCCGCGGAACTCGGCGCGCCACACGTTGCCGTCTTTGATCGCCTCGGCTTCTGCGCCGCTGAGCTCCTCCGGTCGAAAGTAGCTCTTGATGGACGCGGTGCCATTGTGGTGGATATGGCACGGAAGCGAGTGCACGCCCTGCTCCGGCGCCGACAGCGGACACCGCGTGAGGCACACGCGCACGGGACGCTGCTGCTGGTCGTCGCTCATCCTTGCAATTGAGCTGCTCGCGCCACGAAACGTTTGGCGCGAAAATGGAGTACCATCCAACCTCTGCTATCGGGTGTCCACCTCCGATATCGAATGCATCAACAGCTCCATTTTCGCACCACCAGAGAAGAGTTGACCACCAAGCTTCCAAGCAAACCATGGATTCGGTCGGTGATGGACGCGTCTGTGTGTGCGTCGTAGCCACCGTGCGTGCGACTGACAATGCATGCAATGCATGTGCATGTAGGCTGCTGCTCAGAACAAGTACAAGAAGCGTGACGATGCGAGCGCGCGTCTCGGCGAGAAGCTCCTGCAGGTGCGGTTCGACTGGATCTCACAGATGATGGTGTTGCACCGTTCGCTGACGGCGTGCTTCTCGTGTTAGGGATGGACGATGCTGGGTGTGCACTGCCCACGAGATGACTGCTTCACGCCGCTGATGCGCAACAAGGAAGGCAAGATGTTCTGTGTGGGCTGCGAGGCGTTTGTGATCACGGCGGAAGAGGCCCAGCAGCAGCAGGACGAGAAGGACGCCAAGGAGGAGGAGGAGCGCAAGCAGCTCATCGCCGCGCGCTTCGCCCAGGAGCAATTGGAGCGTGAGCAGGCTCAGCGCGAGCGTGAAATGCAGCTCCAGTACGAACGCCAGCAGGCCCAAGCCAAGCAGCAACCAACCCAGCAGCGTGTCCCCGTGTCCGTTGCCTCGAATGGACCTGGTACGTGGTTTTTCTAGCCAGGAGATGCATCAGGCTTGTTGCTGAAAGTTGTATTTTGCAGTGAAACGCAAGAGTGGCGATGTCACGAGCGTCCAGGACGACGACTCGGTCCACGCACTTCGTCGACAGTCGCTGGCGGCGCTGTATCAGGTGGAGCACCGCGTCTTCTTTGGATCGTAGACCGTCCCCCATTGGCATCTCCTGACTAGTTTCCAGCCTCAGAGTCGGTCATGAATGGCACGCACCACTGGATCGTACTGGGAATGAATCTGTGCTTGACATGGGGGATTGGCGCGCGTGTGCTATCCACCCGACTCACTACTGACGGAACTCTGTGCGTCTCATCCATGGTAGAAACTCGAGGAGCTCACGGCCTCGCTGTCTGCCGCCGACCACAGCGAGCGTCTGCTTGCAACCAGCAAGGCCATCCACGAACTTGCCCAAGCCATCCAGTCGCTGTCGTCGTAAATCCGAAACATGAAATGCTGAATCGTGTATTTCCCAATTGGCACCCACTGTGGACGCTAGACATCCATCCTCGCACACTGGGCTACCGCGCTGATTACAACTCCGTGGTACGGCGATCGTAGTCGTCCTCGTGGCCGTCCAGCAGTAATGCACTGCGCTCTTCCGCGTTGGGACCTCCCGATCGTGCCGCTCGAGTCGCTGCCTTGGTCGTCTCCGGAAGGTTGCGGTAGATGAAGAGGTACGCCGCCGCGGCGACTCCGGCCAGAATCAGGTAGAGTTTGGCGATACCATCCTTCTCCGGGTTCGTGCCGCGACCGAGATAGTTGATGGCCGAGAGCGTGTACACGGCGATCAGGACGTTGCAGACGTACGACGTGCCCATGAAGAAAGAGAACGCGCGCGAACGAATCTCCACAGGCGTGATATCCGCCAGCACGACCCTAACAGACAGAAAAGATCAGCCTTCCACCTTCACGGTATCATAGAGACGAGGGGTCGGACGCACCACACAACGGCACCGAGCCCAACCGCGAAGCCGGCGACGAACAAGAGCACGGCAACGACAGCAATCGCGGCTTGCAGCTTGAGACTGTTGTTGAGGAGGAGAAGACTGCCACTAAGCACGAGCAGCGACACGATCATGAGCAGTGTGCCGCGGAGCAAAAGTGGACGCCGACCGTTGGAGTCTACCAGCGACACGGAGAGCACCGTGATGCTGACGTTCACGACTCCAACAACGACGGTCGCGAGGAACGGGTTCGTCACACCGGCAAAGTGGAAGATCTTGGCCGAGTAGAGCATCACTGTGTTGATGCCTGTCATTCTGTGTAAGTGTCAAATGGTCTGTCAGTTGAGCAAGTCCATCTCGTACCGCAAGGAGAAAAACAAGTACGCACGCCTGGAAGAAGACCATGATCGTGCCGAGCGTGAGCACCGACTTGTACTCCCACAGGTCGCTCCACTCGGCAGTGCGCGTGACGGCGTTGGTCTCCATGGCCATCGCCATCTCGGACAGTTCGTTCTCGAGAGCCTCTCGGTTGTGTGGGTCGCGAAGGCGCATTAGCATGCGTCGACTGTGGTCCTTGCCCTTGTACTTGAGCAGCCAGAACGGACTCTCCGGAATCCACGCGACCATCGCAATCTGTAGTGCTGCTGGCACTATGATCAGGCCGTTCAAGTAACGCCATCCAGAGGGGACTTCAGCCACGATCAGCAGCCCAAAGATGCCCGTCATAAGAATGCCGATCGTCAACATGAGCTGGTGGTAGGACGTGATCTGGCCTCGCATCGCAGATGGAGCGATCTCGTTCAGCAGGATGGGCACCGTGTTGGTGACGATGCCACAGGCCAAGCCGATGCTGAAGCGTCCAAGGAAAATAGCCTTCTTGCTCACAGCGACTGCACACGCAGCGCCACCGACAATGAAGAACACATTGTTGAGTAGGATCGTGGTCTTGAGTCCCATGCGTTCGCCCAGGCCGCCACTCAACAACGCTGACAGGAGCGCGCCCACCAGCACTAGTGCCGTGGCCGTCTCCTGTTCCTCCGTCGTGAGATTGATATCGACGAGCAGTGACCCGACAGCGTCCGGCACGATGCACACATTCAGCACTGCGACGCCGTATCCCCACAGGAACGACGACAGTGCAATCAGACACGCAGCTAGCTGGAGCTGGTTCTTCGCAGGGGCAGACGTGTGTGGCTGCGGTGCTGATGACGACAAGTTCGACGTCAACGATGCCACAGGCACCGTCGACGGAGCAGACGAAGTGGGCGTCGTGCGCTTGCGAATGGGAGGCGCAGCCTCCACTTTCGTGGGCACGACGATCGCTGGATGTAGCGGACGCTCTGCAAATGGCTGCGGATGCACTGGCGCTGGCTGCGCGTCGACTACTGGCGGAGCCACGGAGACGGAAGGTCCGCTCGAGAGAGAGGAGTCGTCGATCAACTTGCGGGTCTCTTCGCTATCGCTGTCGGATTCCCCGCCATTGGAGGACACCTCCTCGTGCTGCTGCTGCTGCTTCGCAGCCTGCGCCTTGTCCTTATTGGTTCGCTTCTTGCCCATGCTGACTCGGTCTTGTCTGGAAGCTGAGGATGGATGCTGTGTAGCTCTTCGTTCTTCTTCAAGCTCGAGGAAGAGATCGCGTACTTAGTAGGAGAGTCTACGGTACGTACTCACCGTAAGTTCGCGCAAAGTACGGTGTGATGTGTACCACATCACTGTACCATGAGATGGGTCCACTGAACATGAGAATGGCCTGGCTCTGTCGTGATGGACATTTGTACAAAGACACGCAGCGCTGAGTTCGAGTGGCAGTGTGTCACTCTTCTGAGTAGGCCTGTTTCGAGTACTGATTTGAGTGAGGAGCTCTCCCGTTCACCCATGCGTTGCGTGGCTTTGGGACGGCACTGAATCCTTGCAGCTCTCAAACGGGACCGTCACGAGAATCAACATGATGACGCCGCCCGCACCTGGAGATTCTATCGACCCGTGCATTCGGACGAGGGATCTGCATGACCAATGGAAATGTCTCTCTTCGTGAAGGTACTTGAGCCCCTGGTAGAAGAGATCAGCTGTGGATCTCGACGCCAGTAATGCGGTCCAACTGCCCTACGGCACTCAGATCTGGAGCATCATGAGCTGGATACATGGAGCAACACAAAGACACCGCCACATATTACTACTCTGGTTGTGGTCGAGACTGACAATCCATCACCAGCTCCGTTCGTAGCGGAACAGCGTTCTCGCGTCG
>JAADVE010000164.1:0-29320 GCA_023334595.1 Pythium utonaiense | reverse complement strand
CCGAAATATCGAACCACGGCGGATTTTTCCTTGCAATTTTCAGCCGGATCACGTGTTGGCGCTTACCCAGCTCTGTTCAGCAGACGGAGATCGTCGTTTTTTGTCCAGTTTCGTCCGCGTTGGATGATTGGTTGCATTTTCCGCCTGAAAAACGGCGGAGTTCATCTGTTCTTCCAAAACAGTCGGGAAGAGGCGCTTGGGATTTGTTGGTGATCCCGAGTTGGTGGGCGCATTCGCCAACGAAACCTCACCCGGAGAAGCGCACACGGAGACACCATGTCCGCGTCTGGATCAGGAGACCCGCTCGCCGACTTCACGGGCGACAACCCCGGCGAAGACCTCACGCCGTCGGTCACCATCCGCAACGGTGTGCGCGCCTATGGGCCGTTCATCCTCGTGGGCTGGATCGGCTTCGAGATCATGCGGCGCAAGCTGGAGCGCGCATACTATGTGCGCGAGCGCTCGCCCGAGACGGCCACGCCCACGACGGTCATGACCCGCAACTCGGGCTTCCTGGGCTGGGTGTGGCCGCTGTTCACGACCAGCGACGACGTGATCCTGCAGTCGTGCGGCATGGACACGCTGTTCTTCCTGCGCTTTTTGCGGCTCTGCCAGAAAGTGGCGTGGCTCAGCATCTTGCTCTCGGCCGCGCTGTTCCCGATCTACTACTACGCCCAACGCGGCGACAAGAACGACGCGCTGTACAAGATGACGCTCTCGCACCTCGACGCGGATGACGACGAACAGCGCTGGCGCTTCTGGTTCACAGTGCTCGCCATGTACATCGTCACGGCCTTCACCTGCTACCTGCTCTGGCAGGAGTTCATCGTGTACGTGCAGCGCCGCCACGAATTCTTGGGTCGTAAGGCCACGCAGCAGTACACCGTCGTGATCAATGGCCTGCCCAAGCACCTGCGTACCGACCAAACGCTGCGCAACTACATGGAGGTGCTGTTCCCCAAGTCTGTGGTGAACGTGTACGTCGCTCTCGAGTGTGGAGACTTGGAAAAGCTGGTGAAAGAGCGAGTCAAGGTGCGTAACCGCTTGGAGAACGCGCTCGCGCTCAGTGCCAAGAACGGTGAGCGCGTCAAAATCAAGACGAAGATGTGCGGCGGTACGGAGACCGACGCTATCGAGCTGTACCAGGACCAGCTCAAGAGCCTTAATGACGCGGTGGAGATGGAAGTGCGCAGCATCATGCGCAACCAAGCGGCACTGGCCCATCAGATGCTAGAGGATGGAACCGAGAGCGACGTGCCCACACTGCAAGTCAACCCTGACGAGGTGATCTTCGTGGAGGAATCGCGCGCCACTGAGACCGACTACATCAAGGGATTGCGCAAGTTTACGAGCGTGCTGGGCACCAACACCGACAATATCATGCGTTCGACCGGCTTCGTCACGTTCAACAGCCTCCGCGCTGCTCAGTCAGCCCAGCAGGTTCTGCAGTGCACGGATCCAGCGGAGATGCACGTAGAGGCCGCCGCTCACGTGGATGACGTGGTGTGGGAAAATGTCGGTATTTCGCTGACTACCAAGCAGTACTGGGGGCTGATCTCACTGGCCGCCACAAGTGCTATCATCTTGTTTTGGACGATCCCCACTGCGTTTGTGGTGTCACTGGCCAAGGTTGAGACTCTGAAGAAGCAGTGGGAGCCATTGGGTAACTTTGTGGAGAAGAACGACTGGCTGGCACCGCTCTTCGAGCAGCTCTCGCCGTTGATGCTGTCCGTGATGAGCGCCCTGGCTCCTATCATCTTCGGAATCCTCTCCAAGCGCGAAGGACACGCGTCTGCCGCTGCTGTGGACAAGTCACTCTTCAACAAGCTTGTCATGTACCAGTGGTACATCGTGTTATTGCTGCCGATTCTGGGTGGTACTTTCCTCGAAAGCTTGCTTGGCAAGGAAGGAAGTGAGAAACTATCCCCTGGCGCGGTGGTGGAAAAGGTCAGCAACCGCCTTCCGGTGCAGTCTGCCTATTATATCACGTATATGATGGTGCAAATGGGATTGCCGACATCGCTCCAACTCCTACGCGTGACGCCGATCGCCAAGGCTGCCATCTACTACTTTTTCGCGCCAAAGCTCACGCCTCGCCAGCGCTCATCACCGTGGTTCGGTCTTGCCCCCCTCTCCGTGCCTGGAGACTTCGGCGCCATCGATCCAGTGGCTCAGTTCTTCCTGATCTTCATCCTGATCGTCGTGTTCTCCGCCGTCGCACCGATGCTATGCTACTTTGCGGCGTTGTACCTCTTCCTCTCGGAGCTCCTTTACCGATGGGACGTACTGTGCGTCTCTGATCCATCGCCAAACACAGGTGCAGCCTACTGGCCGTCGCTCTACCGCTTCTGCATCGGTGCGTTGCTCTTCGCGCAGATCATCATGGCCACAGTGTTGGGTTTGAAGAAGGCGGCGGCACCGGCAACCATCAGCATTATCCTTCCTTTCCTCACAGCTCTCTTCCACCTCTTCGTGTGGTCGCGCTACCCGCGCACGGCAATGAATTTGCCCATCGATGAGTGCGTGGCCATCGACACTCGTCGCGCGCGCCAACTCGACGACCTGGAGAAGTGCCTGGACGAAACGTACCACCAGCCCGCCATGGCCGAGCGCAACCCGATCGAGCCCGACTACGTGCTGCTCGCGAGCGACCCAAACGGTGAGCACCAGCTTTCTTCTCCTCCTCCTGAATACATGTGAGCGGCCGTTGGATTGAATGTGCGTCGTGCCTATTAGATGTTGCCCTGTACGTAGAAGCCCCCGCCACGAAAGAGTGAGCAGCTACGTACTGAACCCGTCGCGTCCCTTCAATACAGTACCACTCCACTCACACGCAAGAGTGTATCTCCTCCTCCTCCATCGTCGTGAGCTGCTCATCCTCCGGCTGTTGAAGTTGGTTGCGATATTCAGCACAGTGTTCCGTAGGATCTGTGTCGAGTCGCGGGAACGGTTCCGACGTTCTGGCCGGGAAAAGGCAGTTTGTCCGGATCGTTCTCGACGGATTGTGTTCCCTATGACCGTTCGGATTCGCGCCACCAGCCGAATCCCATCCGTCCCTGTAGCCATGTGGCAATCGGCCATGCGGACACTATGACATTTTCTGCTACCGGTACTTATCTCAGCCACAGTGTAGAGTGATAGAGATGCTGGCGACGCCAGTGGGGCGACCGCAATGCTCTCTGCCGTCCGTCCGTCCACCCCACCGTGTGCAATCTGCCCACAGCCAACACAGTGTGGATCATTCCCCATGTCAGAACACACTCGGTGAAACCGACTCTACCGATATAGCTGGAACCGATTATCCCGTCGGCCTGCCTTGGCTGATCGGTTCTGTTGGTTCCGCCTCATCGGATCACTCTGCGGATCGCCACCGCCATTAGCACCCGCCGACGACATGCAGCGCTCGTCGCTCTCCATCTCCAACATCGTGCTCTCAGAGACGGAGGTGGATGCCGACGCCACGCCCAAGGCCTCGTTCTACAGGGACGCGCTGCTGCCCAACGCCGTGCCCGTGCTGCTGCGTGTGCGACGAGCGCGTGTTGCCACCATTGCGCTGCTTCTGGTCGCTGCGGTTGCCGGAGGAACGTACGCTTTGACACGTGGAGTGACACTCAAGCACATCCACGACGCCAACGAGATCAGCGACGCGCTCGTGCAGGACTACAACGCGTATGTAGGCGCCATCGCAGCACTCAGCGTCAAGCCGTTGCAAGTGCTGACAGCGACGGTGCTGCCTGTGTGGCTGTGGTGCTTTCTCACCGAAAGCGTGATGAGCGCCGACGCGAAGGGGTCTGTCAAAGTCAAGGTGTTCGTGTTCAGCGTGACCACGGCGCTGCTGTGGCTGCTGAGCAACGCGTTCTTCGGCATCAATGTGCAGCTTGTGTATTCTAGCCGTCCAAGGCCTCTGTCTTCAACAGATTTGGCTAATACAAGCGATTTCCAGGTCCAAAGCGAACGCAACTCAACATCAAGTGACGCCACCAGCACATCCCCGCTGAACACCATCCTGCGATCGGCGATAACCATGGACTACCGGCCCGCACGCTCAGAGTGTTCACGGGTATCTCCGCAGCGACTATCTGCCAGTGTTGAGTACGGCTTCCCGTCGCGCGATTGGATGCAGTACGTCCCCAGCCCCGCCGTTGCTGAAGTGAAAACTCGCCTGGGTGAAAAGGTCGAGGAGTCAAGTCTTCCTTTGGCAGCTCAGTCAGCCCGATCACTGTCAGCTTACAGCTTCGCAGTCATGGAACAATTCTTCCTCTCTTCGGCAGAGAAACAATCACAGAAGACCCCAGTCGCAGCGTCACTCAACGAGCTCATCTCTGAGCCGACAAAGAGCTCCTCAAGTGTGTCTGGCCTCCTGGGTCAAATCAACTCGACCATGGCAAACTTCGTGGCTGTGTCCGCTACGTCACGCACCAAGTGGTTTGATGTTGCGAACACTCAAGTCACCTTTGCTGCCTCCAACCTTTCAAGTGGTGCGACCTTCGAGAGTCTGAGCTTTGACATTCCATTCCTCGCCTCGTACATGCAGCGCCGCCTCACGTTGATCAACGACACCACATCCAACATCTCGTACGAGAACACTCAGCTGAGCGACAATAACGCCCGTACCCACGACTACCTCTTCGACATCAATATCAAGGAGTCGTGTGATGGGCACGCGTGTATAATCGCCCCTCGTGGAGATCCTGCAAGTGACGCGCCCGTGGATAATGGCGCACAAGTGCGTGCATTGCCACTTTGCCTTGACGAAAATGGCTCGGAAGATGTGGACGCCACACTCAAGCTTTATAACAACTCTGCGGTGTGCCTCACAGTCTCCAACAACTCATTCTTGGTGTTGAGCTTTGCTCAGCGTGTGGAAGGCGAGGCATTCAACCAGACAAGCCTTGAGATCGTGCAATTGAAGAACGCAAAGAAATACTACTCGGTGACCGTCGGTCGATTGACGTTGACGACCTCCGACCTCGCTTCCGTCCTCGGCATCTCCTGTATGACTGGTTCTGACTGCTCCGGCCTTGCTCTCCGATTGAAGGGGGACTCGGTCGTTGCAGTTAGCTCAAGTGCTCTTCCCGTACGAGCGCTGCTGGTGCCATCAGCCGGATCTGCGTCTTCCTGGCCGACACTGGCTGCAAGCACCGGTTACGAGATCGACACGAAGGAAATCCTTCAGTCCGACCTCATCCTCCCTGGTCTCTTCTCGGCGCAGTCCGCGTTCAGCGTTGCCTCGACACAATGTGAAGTCCAGCGAGGCAACCTGTTGGCTTCGATCGTGAAGAACCACTGGTACTCGTTACAGAGCTACCACCAAGCGACAGCTGCAGCGCTTTTGTGGCTCTTCCAGGACGGCGTCGTCGAGACTGTCGACAGCTCCAGCACCATTGGCAGTGCTACAACCGGAGCTTCGACTAACTCGGTCGTTGCGAAACTCGTGGTTACGATTCCTCACATCTCTGCGGTCCTGACGTACTGCGGATGTTCGGTCGTCCTACTGCTCACCGTGAGCGTGGTGCTCTTCAGCAAACGCCACGAGTCCCGTATCGAGAAGTTCCTCACGCCCTACCACTTGGCGCAGATGCTCGTTGGCGTGTCCTCTGCACTCGTGCCGTCGCCGTCGCTCCTGCGGTCGGATCTCCTCCGCATCGGCGGCGACGACGTGGGCAACTCGGACCGTTTGGACGAGTTCGAGATCCTGTCGCTGACGCTGCGCCACCGCCGCTCGTCGGCCACGCTCATGCACGTGCCGCACCTCGTGACAGACTCGCACGCGGCCTCCAGCTCCGCCCTCAACCAAGTGTGAGCGTCGGCAGTAGATTCATGGACTAGATAGCGTAGGTGTTGCGTGTTGACGTGGGTGTTTGAATGAAGGGTGCAGCGAATCCAATGGAAGCTGGTACCAGCATGACTCAGTTGTTACCATGATTGATTGATGCTGCGGTTCATCAAACTTCCTGCCCCTTCAGGATCCCTCGACTGATTCAGGAAGAAGTGTCCGAAATCAAGGACGTCTCAAACATTGCAACTCACTTCGCCGTGAAATCAAAGCCGGAAACCGTCCGCTGGACTTGTGTATCCAGAGCGTGGGTAAAGTGGATGGAGGGGTGGGGGACTGTCCGCAAAACGCGATTAGTTGAGCTAGGAATAGTCGATTTAGTCCGTTTTCGCTCCGATTTGCAGTGAACCCACGCTAAAATTTTACGGGTGCTGAGCAGGGACGCATCTCCACCACGCCTTTCCCCACCCCCAACGACATGGTTGTACTGTATCTTAACTTTATCCAACACAACACGCCAACAAGCCACCGCCAACAAACGCCAACGAACGCCAACAAACGCCAACAAACGCCAACAAACGCCGCCGACACATTTCCATTCGCGAACCTTCTCCGCTCCATCGCGTCGCATCAAAATGGCAGGCGGCACCGACACGTCGCTCTTCCGCGTGGGCGACAACATCGCGCTGTGGCAGCTGCTGGTGATGATGACGGCGACCGTGCTGTTCATCGTGGTGCTGGAGCGGCTTCTCCACCGCCTGGAGCACCACCTGAAGCGGTACCCCAAGTACCACGAGATGATGACCAAGGTGTACGGCGAGCTCATGATCCTGGGCTTCATCGGCCTGGGCATCAAGGTGCTGAAGGAGCTGTCGCGCGTGGACTTCTACGCGCCCATGATGCTGGCGTTCCAGGCCGCCGACCTCACCGTGTTCCTCATCGCCATCGCGCTGATCCTCCAGGCCGCCGTCGTGTTCCTGCGCATCCGCCGCAAGAACATCCAGGTGGACAAGGCGGAGCTCATCAGCTCGCAGCACCTCGTGGATCTCATCGCGCGCACGCAGCTGCCCACGTGGTTCCACGAGTTCTCGGCGCTGTTCACGTACGCACGCACGCAGAACCGCCGCCGCATCACCAAGGCCGACATCCCGGAGCTGGCCAAGCTGCGCATTCTGCGCCACTACTTCCTCAAGACCTACGGACTGCCAGAGGTGTTCCCGTTCTCCAAGTACCTGCGCCAGGCCCAGGACAACCAGATCTCGCACATGATCGAGGTGGAGATCTCCACGTGGATCATCCTGCTGCTCATCGGCTGGGCCATGGAGGGTGTCACGTACGCTGTGAGGCCCATGTTCGACGAGTATGACGACGAGGACCACCCGCACGTGGGCGAGGAGAAGTACGCGGTCGTGGTGTCATATCTCATCTTCTCGTGGGCGGCCGTGCTGCTGCACTCTGTGATCTGCATGTACTTCACGTGGGCGATCGACGAGCTACTGAACGCTGCAGTGGATACCCACCACGAGACCCGCCCAGCGGACCGCTACACGTATCTGAATGAAATCGCTGATCATGAAGCACAGACGGCGGCAGAAGAGGTCGCTGCGGACGCGATCGCAGTCATGGAGCGAGTACGCAAGGCAGAAGGCAAGAAGAAGGTGAAGCGCGAGCGCTCACACCTCACAAAGCACGACACAGGCTTCCAGTTGGTCTCTTCTCTCTTCCGCAAGGCATCCTCGTACAGTCTGAAGCCCAAAGTGATCGGGAAGACTGGTGCTCCTCGGGATGTCGAAGCCCCGATCGTGGAGCAGTCACCCGTCCCTGAAAGTAGACGCCAGGAAATCCGTTTGCCCTGGTTCTCGCGCAAGGCCTGGCACTTCCTGACCATGTCGTCCCTCATGCTCAACGCATTCTACATGGCGCTCTTTTGCCAGTGCATCATCTTCCAGATGCGGCCAATCTACAAGAAGTTCGGGGCTGGGTGCATGCTGTTCTTGCCTCTGTCACTGCTGATCAACATCATCGTGCTCCAGCCTCGTATCCTGCGTAACTTCATTCTCGTGTCGTCCATTGTCCGCGTGGACGACACTGCGCTGGGCGACGTCATCGACCACTTCACGCAGACTGTTCAGCTCCGTGCAGGCTTCGTGGAGGCGGTACACACGTACTTGGAGTCTACCCAACAGACTCTGGCTGATCTGGAGGCCGAATTCGTCACTCGTGACACCGAAAAGAACGGATTATTGGATGCCGAGGAGGTGCGATTGGTGCTGAAGCGCTTCGGTTTCAAGCTGTCGTACTTCCGATTCAACAGTGTCGCTAAGCTGCTCTTCGATCTCCAAGGTATCTCAATTGAGTACGCGCAGGTGATTCGCTTGCTTGAGCTGGGACGCAACGACGACATGCGCTCCCTTGCGACTTCCACACTGAATAGCATGACTGGCAGCCTCCCGTTGTCGTCTGGATTTGTGTTTCCAGACAGCGCCGGCACTCCCTACACAGCGGAAGCCACACCGAAGCCCCGTGGCAAGAAGCCGCTACTCCGTGCCAAGTCCAGCGCGGCCAGTTCGCTGTACCGCTTCGACTTCGAGGACGCCACCAGCAGTGCTGCGTTCGTCTCCAATGGGTTCGTCTCTAATGCGTCCTCACCCGGTGGCATGCAGTACCTGCGGATGTAGGCGGTGCCCCACCAACTCTAACTCGATTAAATTAAATAAAGTATTCTGCGTTGGAAGTATTATTCCCCGACGTTTGAGGAGGACCGTCGTATCCATCTCGGCTTTCGATGGAGTTAGACGCGACGATGAACAAAGTCTTCGGTAGACTCACGTTTCTCGCACTTATCAACTTCACCACTCGCCCGTCCCAGAGGCGCTGCTGATCGCCATGCGCTTCTCGCAGTCCAGATCACTCGGTGGGATCATCGCCGTTGGCGTCTTGGTCTTCCGCGGAATACTTCACATGTTTGTCGTGCTAACCGACACAACGTACACCGCAAGAACACGGACATCGGCGCGCGAGTCAGACTTCTGAGTTCGATTGGAGGCATCGGCCAAATCTTCTCAGTCGAAATCTGTGAGAGAATCATCACCACCAGGCTGGCGTATCAGCTTTCAGTGCTGGTTGCTGGAATCATGGCAGTGATCGCTCTCGTGGGCAGCTGAGTATGTCAGGTCAGTCAGACTGACCGGCGATATCAAAATCAACTTGCAGCTGAGACTTTGCATCTTCCATTTCAGATTTCAGAGAGAGCTTTATATTTTTCATCAATCAATTCGAACTGCTAGTGCTCCGGTCGATTCGAGCTTGGTGCTCTACTTCTTGCCTCCCTTCTTGCCGCCCTTCTTGTTGTCCTCCTTCGCTGGCGCTGGCGCCTGGGCCTGCTTCTGTGGCTGCTGTGGCTGCTGCTTCGCTGGCGCTGGCTTCTGCTCCTGCTGCTTCTGAGCTTGTGCTGGCGCTGGTGCGGCGGCCTGCTGCTGCTTGTTTCCTCCCTTCTTGCCCATGGTTGCTGGTAGTGGTGGTTGAGTGTGACTTGCTTGGTAAAAGTGAAAGTGAATGAGAGGAGGTAGGCGTGACTGCCTCTGGATGGTGCTTGTTGTTCATGCGACTGGGCATCACAGTCGTGCGGTAGCCATGGGATCCTTCATTGAGCGTTCTTACCGTGGGGGTTGTGATGCTGTTGAAGTTATTCGTAGCATCCCTTCACAAGATCCCATGTGGGATGCTGGTTGCAACGCCAGTACTGATTTAGTGATGTTCAGAAGTGCGACCTGCACAATTTGATCCATCACATAATGTGATTCACATTCCCCCCAATCTAACGTTGGATTGACCAATCCAACCAAACCAACGCTTCTGCCCAGTAAACTAGAATTCAAACCGGTACATCACCGGTATCCCACCGGTTACAAAGTACCCCTTCACTCGGCCGGCCGCGTCACTTCCGGTCATCACTCCCATTCCCGGCTCGGGCTCCGCATCTTCTAGAAGCTCCCGCCCCTGCACCTCCTGCACCTCCTGCATCGCCATGGCCGCCGAGCAAGCCAAGGACCGCGGCAACCGCGCGTTCGCCGCCGGCAACTACCGCGAGGCCGTCGCCTCGTTCTCCGAAGCCATCGCGCTCCACGACCGCGCGGTCGCCAGCGGAGACGCCAGCGGCCAGCCGCATGTGTACTTCTCCAACCGCTCGGCCGCGCACCTCAAGCTGGGCGACGCCAGCAGCGCGCTGGCCGACGCCGACAAGTGCGTGGCGCTCAAGCGCGACTTCGTGAAGGGCTACAGCCGCAAGGGCGCCGCGCTGTATGCGCTGGGCCGCTTCCCGGACGCCTTCCGCGCGTACTCGGACGGCCTCAAGCTCGACGCGACCAACGCAACGCTGCGCGAGGGCCTGCAGGCCGTGCAGACGCGAATGTCGGCACCCTCGGGCTCGTCCGGGTTCCCGGCGGCCCCGCGCGGCACGAGTGCAGCGACGGCCGCGCCCAGCGTGGGCAACAAGACGCTGCGCCAGTTCGTGGCGGGCGACAAGACGGCTATGTTCCAGGCGCTGCAGTTCGCGCTGCGCTGCGTGCTCGTGCTCATGTTCGTGCTGTACTGGCTGCCTCTAGTTTTGCCGGCCGGACTGGCGTTCACCACGTTCTTCAAGGTCGCGCTGTTCAACTACGGCAGCTACCTGCTCTTCACGCACGGCCGCCCGCAGTGGAACGCTGCCTACGGCCAGCGCCTCGTGCTCGACCCGACCGTGCAGGCGTTCTTCTACTGCCTCGTCTTCTGGGTCTCGGCGCCCTACGGCCTCGCCATGGTGCCCGTGCTGCTTGTGGAGATGGTGCACTTCATCGCGTACCTCGCCAGCCTGCTGCAGGTGCTCAAGCTCCACAACTCGCCGCTCGTGCAGACGGCCACGACCAAGGCGCTGCTGCCTCTGACTGCCACGATCATCAGCGACCCGACGTTCCCGTCGCTGCCCACGGCCTCCAAGTGGGCGCGGCTCAACCTCCGTGTGCCGCAGGTGGCGGCCAACGTGGAGGTGGCCATCGGCATCTCGCTCATCGTGGAGCTGCTCACGCCGGCGCGCAACTTCCTGCTGGTCATGCTCTTCTGGCAGCAGCTGCGCGTGCGCTACATGATCTCGCCGCCGCTGCAGGACGCCTTCCGCAACCTCGACGCCAGCATCCTCAGCATCACCTCGCACCCGCGCTGCCCGGGCTTCGTGCCGCCGCTCTACGCAAAGCTGCGCGCGTTCGCGGCCAGCATGACGGCGCTCCAGCAGCCAGGAGCTCAGACCGGCGGCGGCCTCGCGTCGCGCTGCTCGGTCATGTAGGACGCTACCGCCCTACAGTATTAGCGTAGACACGATGATCCCACGATTGATTCTTTTTTTCCGAATACAACATCCATTTCACCTACGGGTTATTGCGGAAGTGAGCTCACAGGCCGTCGGCTAGCGATTCACCGCGACGTCGACGGCGACTGCGCGTCGTGCGCTTGACGACGGGCGCTTCGTCTTCGTCTTCGTCGTCCGAGTCGTCGATCACGATCACTTCCCACGCACGAGGCATGCGCTTGCGCTTCTGCCCTGAAGAGCTCACCGAGTCGTTGGGTGAATTCTCCACCGACGCAGAAGCTGCGGGGGCCTTGGCGGGCGTCGTCATCGCTTGGTTGTCGCTGCGTGGCTTCTTCGTGTCGACGTTCTCGTCCTGTTCACTCGATGTTGCGGGTGTAGTGGACTGCTGCACCGGCTTCTGTGGGGAGATACTCTCTGCGCCTGCAGTCTGTGGTGTCGCTGGCTCCGCTGCAGTAACCTGAGCAGGCGGCGTGGTCTGAATGGCTTCATCCTTGACCTCTTCTTTCTCCTTCGCCTTCCTCTCGTCCTCGCTATCGTCGTGATCCAATTCGATCACATCCGCCGTCTTCTTCTCCGCTGCACTGTCTGCAGCACTGACTTCTCCGTCTGCTTCTGCTTTGCCTGTGCTGGGTCCGGTCTTGATCTCCTTCGCTGAGGCTTCTTTCAAGTCGCGTTTCCGTTGCTCGATCCATATTGAACCGACACGATCTGAGTAGTATGGGTCTTCGCTCTTCATTAACCGGATCTCCTTCAGCGTATCCATCATCTCACGCGCCGATGCCTGGATATCCGCCGGCTTTGGCTGCACTTCAGATGAGTCACGCACCACGTTCGCAGCATTCTCGACAGGCGCCGTACCTTGAGTCATCTCGGCATCGTTCGCCTGAGATGACTCTTCCTTTGCTACTTCGTACGTGTGTGAGTCCTTGATCTTGCGCTCGCGCTCACGAGGCGAGATCTCTGGGTCCTCCTTGCGCATTCCGTAGATGTTGACGAGACGTTGGCGCGCTTCCACAACCGACAACGCATCGGGCGGAGTCAAGCGTTGGCGATGCTGCTCTAGTCGCTGCTGCTGCTGTAATTGCGCCTCCAGTTGTTCTCGCACTGCTTGTTGGTGGAGATATTGCAGCCGTTGCTGTTGCTGCAGCCGTTGCTGTTCTTGCTGCTGCCGTTGCTGCCGTTGCTGTTGCTGCTGCTGATAGCGATGTTCCTCGATCTGGCGGTGATGTAGCTCTGCTGCTAGCCGTTGCTGCTGTTGAATCTGTCGCTGCTGGATCTGCTGCTGAATGATATGTTGCTGCTGGATCTGCTGCTGCTGCTCCTGGAAATGCTGCTTCTGCTGGTTCTGATGGTGGAGATTGACGTGGGAACCTTGGGCCTTATCCTTCATCTTCTCAATGAGCTCGTAAGCATGCGTTGTGATTTTGGTCATGTGGTTTTCGACCCACATCGCTGACGGGAACTCGCCGGACGGGTTCGACTCAGCGAACGGCTTGAGCTTCCACACCTTGTCCAGGTTCTCGTCCAGTCCGAGGAGCTCCACAGCTTGCATGAGCTTGATATCGTGGAGAGGACACTGCCACCACGGCGGGTAGTGATCGAGCATCGCCTTTTCGGAGCCCATCATGCCACGAATCACCCTCTTCACCATGCCCACAAGCTGCTGGCCCGGCAAGGGCAGCAACTCGGTCCGAAGGACATGGAACAGCGTAATGCGTTCTACTAAACGGCGCGCTCGGTAGTGGTTCACGTTGCTCCAGTTTCCACGCCATGACCCCAATATGGATGGTACACGTGGCTCGGGTAGCGGAGGCATCGGCGCCTGGGACGGCTCACCCCGAAAGGATGCTCGCAGTCGACAGAAGCGCTCGAGATCCTTGACCTCTGCGCGTAGCTCATCCAGCGTGCAAGCCCCGATGTTCAGCTCGGCATCCGTCGTGAAGTGTCGCCACTTCTCCTGGCGGCTTCTCTCCGTCGTGCACATGCGCGTGTCCGGAACACCGACCATGTACACCAGCTTCGCGAATCGCCCTCGCTTGGATGGATTTTGTGCGGGCTCGGAAACGTGGATGGGAGTTGGCTCATGCCGGAGCTGCTTCACACGAGAGTGAGCAACTGGAGCACCCATGCCGAGAGGGAGCGTTGGCGGGATGAGAACGCGTCCGGGGAGCGTCGAAGCTGTTGGGGCTGGAGGATTCTTCATACGGTGGCGAAGCGCAACAGCGTTTGCGTGGGCTGCGAGCCGCCGGGAGTTTGTCCATGTGGCCAGAAGGTTTCGCATGCGTTTGTTGAGCGTCACTACCGTTGGCCACATCACAACCTCAAATGGAGCTGCGCGGCTACCAAAGAGCAGGTCGTCATTCACCAAACTTGCAGGCAGTCCTCGCGTCTTGATCCAGCCGTGTTTGTACACGTAGAGAACCAACGACACGTCGTCGATAATGGAAACCCACCACGGGGATACTGCTAATGCTGAGCCAACATCTGGAAGCATTTGGAGGCGAGCCATTGTCGCTCGAAGCTGCACATCTGAGAACGTGACGGCAGCCTTGGCTGTGGTTGGCACAGGCGAACGAACTTCAGCCTCCACAGGCTTCACGTCTGACTCGACCCTCTTCTCCTCAGCGTCGGAGGGCTTCACATCCGTCCCACCCTCCTTCGTCTTGGCATCGTCAAGCTTCACGTCTGCCTCGACCTCCTTCGCCTCTTCGTTGAAAGGGCCAGCAACGGCACTAGGCTTCACGTTGACTGCTTCTACCGCCATGTCGCCAGGCACCTTGGCTTCGGGCTGTGCTTCCTCCACGGTGGATTTCTCTTTGTCTTCGGTCGGACCAGATCCTAATACATGAGCAACCACGCGAGTCAGCCACGACGCGGCCCATTTGTAACCAACCACTGGAGTCTTCTCACCATCCTCATCAGCTCCATCCTCAACACACTTTTCTACACGGTGTTCAGTCGCGCCGTTGACCTCCACCTTACCCGTGAGCGTCTTCTGTTCAGCATCAGCTTTGTTGGTGCCCTCACTTTCCACTGAAACCACTGCCTCATTGTGGGTAATCGCGTCATCCACGGCAGGCGGTACGGACGCCTCCTTCAGAGTCGACGTATCTTTCGCCGGCAATGGTGGGGGCACCTCACGGTCCATGAGCATGTCCTGGACTCTGTTCCATGGTTGATCCTTTGGAAACCGGCGCAGCAGTTCCATCATCGGCTCGATCGGTCCAATATGAGTGCGTACAAACGCCTGAAGCTGCTGCATACGATCGATTTGCTGGAGCTTTGTCGTTGCATCACGCTCGGCCTTCAAGCTCTGCGCTCTGCGAAGGAGCCCTGACGACGTGATGGGGATGTCGCTGAAGCGCTGAAGCGACAGGTCCGTCAGTAGTGACTCCACGATCCGGAACTTATTGGCAAACCCGTTCAACCAGTCATCCAGTTGCTTCTTTGTCGCAGGGACAAAAGCCACAGGCGGTGGTGGAGGCGGTGCGGGCGCACTATGACTTCCCACTGGTGGAAGTGGCGGAGGAGGCATTTGTCTCGCCGTTAGGTACGAAGAGGCGGCAACTCGGATCAAGCTAGCAATATACTCGCGCGTAAATGTCACGAGCTCTTCTCGAGGGTACTTGGCCAAGAAGGAGGACTCAGCGACCATTTCGTCCCACCGACCATAGCCAAACGTCGTGAGCAGATCTCCAATCCGATCTTTGAACAGGAACAGTGGAACGTGGGTCGGCTTGGCTGACTGGCGCTGTTTCTTCTGCTTTTTGCTCAGGTTCTTGCCTGGTTCAAAATCGTCCAATTCGTCGGTTCCAACAGAATCATTGTCGTCATCGTCGTCATCGTCATCGTCCGAGGACGATGAGATCACAAACTCCTCTTGGTCGTCGGAGTGTCCCTTTTTCGGACGTCCAGGACCGCGTTTCTTCACTAATTTCTCGTTTTCATCGGCGCTGTCATCCTGCAGATACGTTTTCACCTGTCGGCGGCATCGGCGTTTCTTCAAAGGAGACGGCTCGACCTTCTCAGGTGCTTGCAGACCAACAACCTTTGCCCAGAAGTCGGGATCATCTAACGCCACCTGCGCATCCGGATCGTCGGAACTCACGAATGTCGCCTTGGAAAAAGATGACATCAGACTCTTCTTCCCATTTCCTGCTTCACCGTCATCTTGAGCCTTCGGATCGTGAATGATCGTCGTACTTCGACTCAGAATCTGGTCGATACTCTCTTCACTGAAGCGTTTGCTTGCTGCCTCGGCCTCGCCGTCCTTGTCCTCCTTGAACATTTCGTATGCACCGTGCTTCAGCAGATTTTCGATCTCATCCTTGGACATCTGCGCGTTCGGCCGCTTGGTCTTCCCGAGAGCGTCAACACCATTCTGCTCTCGGTCACGAATCGAGCCGAGAACCGCTTGGTCTAGTCCTAGCTTCAGAGAGGCTTGGTGGAACATGTGCAGCTCATACGTCTTCGCCGTCAGCAGACGATAGATCTTCACACTCTTCTTCTGACCAATTCGGTGGCAACGCGCTTGCGCCTGGAGGTCATTCTGGGGATTCCAGTCGCTATCGTAAATGATTACAGTGTCCGCTGCAGTCAAGTTGATACCCACACCACCAGCACGTGTACTGAGCAGCATGATGAAGGCCTTGCTGGCTGAATCACAGAACCGATCGATGGCAGCCTGGCGGTCATTGCCGGTGATATTGCCATCAATCCGCTCGCACCGATACGCGCGCAGCCGCAGGTAGTCTTGAAGGATGTCGAGCATGATCTTGAACTGGGAGAAGATCAGCACACGATGGCCGTTTTCTTGGAGACGCGGAAGCAATTTGTCAAGCAGAATCAGCTTTCCCGAAGCTGTGACGAGCAGCTCCATCGCCTGTCGTTCAATCTCTTCTTGGGCGAGGTCTTTTTGCTCCCGAAGGCGCGCGATCTCGCGTTGTTCCATACCTCGGATGAGGAATGGGTGGTTGCAGCACTTCCGCAGCTCCATCAGCACGTTCATCAAACTTGGCGCCTGCGACCGCTTCATCCCGCGCGCCAAGAACTCGGTATTCTGTTCGTAGATGGCTCGGTAGTATTGCTTCTGCAGCACTGTCAGCTCCACTTCGATGATCGTCTCCTCCTTAGGGGCCAGCGATTTCTCAACGTCTTCTTTCATTCTTCGCAGCAAGAAAGGCTTGAGCTCTCCATGCAACTTCTCCACTTGCGACATATCCTTTAGCTCGCCGTAGTCGAGCATGAAGTCGTCCATCGAGTCAAACCGATCTTCGTCCAACATGTGTAATAGTGTCCAGAGCTCTTCAACGTTGTTCTGTAGCGGTGTGCCAGTGAGTAGCAGGATATTCTCGTACACAAAGTTCTTCTTGATGGTGAGTGTGAGCTTCGAGTTGCGGTTCTTGAGACGGTGGGCTTCGTCCACGACCAGCAACTGCCACTTGACACGCGCCAACTTCGCGAAATCTGGCGCGCTGCACATCTCGAATGTCGTGATCAGCACATCGAACCGGTAGCACGTACCTCCCTGGGGCTTGGGCAGCTTACCACCCTTTGCCGACGAATCCTTCTGCACCACACGCTTGTACTCGTCCGGGGTTAGGAAGAACTCGAACTCTTGGATCATCTTTCGTGCTTCGGCGGATCCATGATACACAACAGCGTTCAGATTTGTCCAGTTGGCAAACTCGCGTTGCCAGTGCCCGAGCGTCGACAACGGTGCGACGATCAAGTACGGACCAGGCAACTCCTCAGCAACGGCCAAATGGTTGACGTACGTGACGGTTTGTAGGGTCTTGCCCAGTCCCATTTCATCAGCCAGCATCGAGTTACGCCGCTGGTACCAATTGAGCAGCATCCAGTTCACACCAGTGAGCTGGTAGTCTCGGAGTTCCATGTTTTCAAGTCCCTCCTTGAACGGCGGGCGGTTCGTGGCGGAGTAGCCTCTAAACTTGGGCATCTTACGGCTGTTGCTCTTCGAGGGCTTGGTTGATGCCATGCGCTTGTACCGCATCGCCGCGCGCTGCAGCCGTGCTTCATAGTCCTTCACAGCGGCGTCGTCATGAACGTCATCCTCGCGCTCCCACGTCAACGTGTCGTACGGCTGAGCCTTCCACTTTACAAGCATATACTTGAGCTTGGTCTTCTTCCCACTGGCTTCCTCTCCGTCTTCACCTTCGTCCTCATCGTCGTCCTCATCGTCCATAGGCGTGTACTTGTCCCCCGGTTTGTCCTGGATATCGAGAATGCGATCCACGTCGCGGAACTCCGGATTGAAGTACTCGTCACCGTTGTGCATGCGGTCAGCCAGCAGCCCCAGCTGCTCTTTCTCGCGGAACCGTTGGATCTTGCCCTTCACGTTGCGGTCCACTTCCAGCAGATTTTTCTCCGTCTCCCAGCTCACGTGGATGTACGAGAGGTTCTTCCACTTGATCAGAAACCGCTCCTCCTCGCGCTCCTGTCGCTGGGGAGTCGCCGTCGGTTCGTCTACCACCACGACCATGTCGTCCGTCGCCGACTCAGTCTCCTTCGTGACAACCTCCGCTTCCTCTTCGTCCTCATCGTCAATGAAGATAGAGCCGTTCTGCAGGAAGCGCGTCGTGCGGTTCTCGCGCAGCCGCGCCCAGCCCTTGCGTGTGTGCACTTCACGAGCCAGAATTTTCTCAACGATGAACGCGTTCTCGTCCATCTCGTCCGACTCGTCGCTCTTGTCACCTGCGTCTGAGTCGTCGCTCATCAGCCACTCGTCGTTCTCGCTGTCGCTCTCGCTCTTGTGCTTGACGTACTCATCCTCGTCGCTGCCGCGTGTGCGAGGCCCACGCGACCGGCTCTTGGGCTTGGGCTTGGACTTCGATCGGCCGCTCGCGTTCTGCGGACGCTTGCGCTTGCGGCTGGCGGGGGTCGATGACGTGGGCGCCGACGGCGTGCGTGACGCGCGACGCGCTGTCGCCACCGACTGCCGCTTGGCGCGTTGCACTTGCATCTTGAACTCGGCTTCGTCGTCGTCGTCGTCGTCGTCCTGCTGATCTTCCTCCTCCTCCTGACGGCGGACGCTCTTGCGCGTGCGGCTGCTGCGGCGGCGACCAACGACCTCCTCCTCCTCCTCCTCCTCCTCCTCGTCCACAAAGTCCTCCATGTCATCGTCGTCGTCCTCTTCCTCCTCTGGGTCTACGTACGAGGCCTCCTCGTCGTCTTTTCGGGAGCGAGTCGCACGCGCACGGGGCGCCGACGTAGCCGCCGACGCTGCGCGTGCAGGCAGGGCGATGCGCATCTCCACGTCCTCGCTGCTGCTGCCGCTGCCGTCTTCTTCTTCCTCTTGGTACGCGATCGCGCGGCGCGTGCGGAGCTTCGGACGCGACGGCCGCTAATAAATAGTAGGAAGTGCAACCAACAAAAGTGAGACGCCAACACCAACACCAACAAACCATACGTCCAACGTCCGCACCAACGGGTCGGTCGACGCGTCACGTACCGTTGGCGGCGGCGACGACGGCGCCGTCTCGTGTCCTTCGCTGGAGCTGTCGTCGACAAGATCGATCGTCGCCATCCTGGATCGTGGTGGGCGAGGCGGATACGATGCGTGGCCAGCTCACGTGCCGAGTCGCCAACGATCCGAGCTTTTCGCCTTCGAATTCCGTCACCCGGGCGCCAAAAGCGAGCTTGCCGCGCAATTTGTTGGCGTTGGAGCGGGTCGGGTCGGGTCGGCGCGTTCATTCGTGGGTCGACCCGGGTCACATCGCCCACACTGCAGACAGTCACTCTCTCGGGGTCCTCTACGACTCGATACGGAGATCTCCTGTCTCTTCCACCGCCTGATTTCGCAACCCTACCCCTTGCGCGAATGCCGCCAAAAATACGACGCCAGCTGGGTTTCAGGTTCAATTAGTGACACGCCCCCGCTCGAGTGACTCTGTCCGACACTGCTGAAGCCACCATGGCGAGTCGCACATATCACACGGCGCGAGGCAGGATGGAGCGGCCGCACGAGAGGACCAGCGCGCGCCACGCCAGCACCAGCAGCACCACGAGCAGCAGCAGCATGAGCAGCGTGGCGAATCTCGGTCTGGACGACGCCACCGCCTTCTCGGGGCGCGTGAGCGACGTGGAGCGGCGGTCGTTTCTGCGCGCGTACTCGCGCAAGAGCCTCGAGTCGAACC
Source organism: Pythium utonaiense (assembly GCA_023334595.1). NCBI lineage: Eukaryota > Oomycota > Peronosporomycetes > Pythiales > Pythiaceae > Pythium > Pythium utonaiense. The sequence continues at coordinate 10,047 of JAADVE010000164.1, read as the reverse complement.
CAGAGGACGAGGAGTTCGTGGTCGGGTGCGTGGCCTGTGCGCGCGAGGGGAAGCGTTGGAGCGGGCTCTTACACAGGGGATGGTACTGCGCTGTAGGGACGACGGCACGATCAACCGCGTGGCGGTGGACGACCGCGCGCGCATCGAGAGGCTGCGACAGCTTCTGGAGAAGAAGGAGCGCGTGAGTGGCTGGCGAGAGAGCTGCGGGGATCGCGTTGAATCACTCGCGCTGACTGGATCTGCTGGTTGTTTAGGAGACGCGCCAGGCAGCTGAATACGGGCTGAGTCTGCTGGAGTCGAACGAAGAGCTGCACCTGGAGATCGAGTCGCTCAAGATTCAGCACGAGGCGGAGACTGCGGAGCTGGCAGCTGAGCGGGACCTGTACAGGCGGCGCCATGAACTCTCCCAGCAAGAAGTGGAAACCTGGATGAGCGAGAGCAAGCGCCAGGAAGAGCTCAAGTACCAACTCAGCAATGAGCTGGAGAAGCTGGCAGCGCGATGCGAGTGCCAGCAAGACGGCTCACGGACCAACTTCCAGCGTCAACAGCAGCGAATCGCGGAGCTCGAGACCACAGTAGCTGAACTTCAGAGCAGTGAAGCGTCCAACACTGCAGTCATCCGGGCACTGAAGAAGTGGAAATCTCTGGCAGAGTCGGAGAAGAGAGAGAAAGCAGACCTCGCAGACGACGAGGCCTGCAGTGAAAAGCTTTACACGCAGAAGCTGGAGAATGATATCACGAGGCTAAAGCAGCAAGTTGAGAGTCTGAGTGGAGAAAAGATGCGTCTGGAGAGAGAGGTTGAAGACGCTGACAGTCTGGTCCGAGCGCTGCGGTCACAGATCGACGAGCTTCATCAGAATGCGACTAGCCAATGGAAAGAGCTCCACGAGAAAGAGGAACAATTGCTCACAGCCGAGTCGCGATGCGGACGATTGGAACGCGAGCGAGCCATCATGGAGCAGGTCGCGAACTTACCAGTTGCAGTGTACGAAGACGACGATGACGATGACGGTGAGGAAGACGAAGACGAAGATATTCGTGAGTATTCAGGTGTCGACGATGACCAAGCCGAAGATCCTACGGCAGATGAGCAGTGGTTCACTCAGGACCGTGAAGGATCCAAGAGCCACACCTCCCTTCAGGGCCGTGGCTCGTCTTTTCAACTGCCACCGTACGTCCCTGCTGGTGACAAGCAGCGCGTGCCACCGACGCCATCGTCCATGGCAACCCACCAGAAGCTCCACCACTACTTCCATCTCACGGCTCTCAGCATCATTCATGAAAACAACCTCCACGAGCGCTGCTTCGATTCTTCCAGTCGCTCCACCATCGATACGTGGTACCAAGAGGTTCTGGAGCAGGGTGTGCAGTTCCTCGGCTGGCACGCGTGGCTGATCAACCGCATCGGCGCTGTGGCTGCGGCCATGCAGAAAGAGGAGGAGCAAGCACTGGAACGGTCCGGTGTGTCGCGATCTTCCAAACGAGGCAAACGAGGAACCATCGTCGAGCCGTCCACATCATCAGGTCATCCGCCGTCGTCATCTAACAGCCCATTCCGTGCATTCCTGAAGCGACGAGAGTCAACTCGCTCAGGGTTTCCCCCACCGCAAGCGTATGGATCTCCTCCCTCCACGATGCCGCCCACACCACGCGTGTCTTCCTCCGTTGCCTGGTCATTTTTCTCGCGGCTTGTCGGGCGGAGAGACAACCAAGACGCCACAGACGAGTGATCTACACCATGATTTGTACTGGTGCTATTTAATTCTACGTGACCCCGTCGAGGAGAAACGGTGCCTAGATGAGACTGCTAATGTAAATTGACACGACGAGTCCTGCACTGAGTTGCGCACCGAGCTTGGCCAGTCGGTCGGGGAGGTCTTTGAGTTTCTCTTCTCGGAACGCGTCGCTGATGTCGCGCACCGTGCCCATCGTGAACAGCAGCACGAGGTTGGGCAAGTGGCCGAGCAACAGGATGTTCATGGCCAGGATGCCATACGCAGCCGTGACGAAGAGGATGAAGCACTGGAAGGCACGGTCGAAGCCAAGAGCAGAAGCGAGTGATGATGACTCAACACCCAGGCGACGAGCAAACGGTGCATCAGTGGTGCTCTGCAGAACCTGGAAGGCCATGGTGAAGAACATGACGGCGGAGGCGTAGAGGATGACGGCGAAGGGCACGGTGCCAATGAGAAGGTAGGAGGTGGAACCCATTGCGATTGGGCCAAACGCCCAGCCGAAGAGCAGCTCTTGCACACCTACGATTGGCAGTGGTTTGGTGTGGCGGCAGTACAAGAACGACAGCACCGCCAGGGCAGCGAAGAGACCCGTGACAGCAAGGTTCTTCTTCCCGCCAGAGAGCTGCGCGATACCGATGAACACCATAATCAACACGAGGAAGAGCCACGAGTACATGCGCACGAGCTTGTGTGAGAGTAGGCTAGGAAGGCAAAGAGAATTAGCGGGATTGAAGCGCGGATGTCGGATGCGGCCACTCACTTGATGACGATCTTGTTGTCCTTGGTGTTGGTTGTGGACGCCTGCATCGGATTGAAGGAGCGATGAAAGGTCGAGTAGATGGAGTTGAGGTTCGCCAGCATCTGCACAAGCACAGCGATGGCCACTGCGCACAGCGCCTCCACGCGCGCGACGGCGCGCTGGCCGTCGGACGCGTACAGCAGCGCGAGTGTGAGGACGACTGGCGCTGCCGACGCGAACAGCGAGCGTGGGCGGATACCCGCGATCTAACGTAGCCACACGAGACAAGAAGAGGTGAGTCGCTCACAGTCGCGACGGTGGAGTGGGTTTGTAGTACGCCTAGCAACACGCACCATGCTCTTGGTCATCTCCATCTTCACCTGCTTGGGTTCTCTCTTCGAATGACGGGCTCCGATGGAGCTGCTCGAGCTTCTCCGGCTAAGTACGAATGATTCAGATCTGTGACGTGTGCGAGTGGATTCTTTGTGGGTTAATAGTCTGCATCTATCTGGTGATGACACGCACACCGAGCCTCGAGACCTCGTGGATGTGAGTGTTGCTTGGCTGGCGAATGAACATCATGTTTGGCGGCACGCGCAACTCTTGTGAGAGCCACTCGACGATCGCTGGGTCGAAGGTGCCGCCTGGGACTCCCACAGCGATGAAGTCGACCTTCAGTTTGGGGTACATGAGGTCGAAGACGCCGACCATGTCCTGGAGATCATGGAGCACAACCTCTTGATGCTCACGACTTCGGATTTGCTCCTGAGTGAGCGGCTCATTTGTGAATGGAAACTCTTCGTACACGTGAACGATGCGCAGGTTGTGGGTCTGCTCGTTCTGGCGCACGTAGAGAATCGCCTTGTTCAGAATCGACAGGTTGGGGGTCTTCGCGAAGAACACAATAGGTGGGAGGTGGATATTCTGAAGCACTGTAGCGATAGTGCGTCCACCGACGGCGCCTGTGTGATGCTTCTTCTTCCCACCGCGATTGCGCGATGGGCACAAGTTTTGCATGATATAGAGCACGATGCGCAGCATGAAGACGCGCTCGAGCATGAGGAACATGATGCTGGCAAACACGATGAAGTACAAGGCGAAGTACGTGAAGATGGTCGGATCCCCGAGCAGGTTGCCCAGGAGACCTAGCAGCACCATCATGAGTCCAAAGATGCAGCTCCACCACGGCGCGTGGACATCGCGAGGAATCTCCTGGCGCTTGAGCTTCAGAAGCATGCAGCCAAAGGCGAAGAGCGACATGACACCCAAGAACGCGAACGTAAACACGCCTGCAAGGACACTTGCATCAGCGTTGAGGATGATGACGAGGCTCGACTGGAGGGCGAAGAAAAGGAGGATGATGTAGTGGTTCGTGCCTCGCCACGTGTTGGTGATAGTGAGGAAGTTTGGCAGCACGCGGTCATACGCCAAGCGACGTACGAGACCCGTGATGCCAACGTAGGACGTCAGCACTCCACCTGCCAGTACGACGAAGGCATCAATTGATACCCAACGTTGGAGCCACTTCCCTGACGAGACCAGTCCCATGCGTGCGAGTACGACATCTCGGTTATCATAGATGCCCCCAGGTCCTTCAAGCGGCAGCACCGCCAGCGACAGACACGACAAGAGGATGTTGTAAAACGTCGCGGAGATCCACATATTGCGCAGCGTCTTGCGGAAGACACCTCGCTGCTGCTCTTCGACGAACTGTGCTGACGTCTCGAAGCCAGTGATACCCAGCATCGCCGATGAGTAGCCGAAGAAGATGGCCGTCACGACGTTGCCCTTCATGACGTCGCCCGCAATATTCACACTCGGAAAGTCGGTCTTCATGTTGTCCCAGAAAATGTTTGGGTGCTGGAATGCGTACACGGTGGAGAGGATGCTGAGCAACGTGAGTGTGGCGACCTGGAGCACGAAGATCACGAGCGCAACCGTGGAGCTCTCGGCGATACCGATGATCGAAAGGACCGCAAACGCGAAGAGAAGCGTGACCGTACCCATTACGATTGGTGTCTCCACTTGTGTGTTGAGGTATTGCATCGCCGACGTGCCAGACACCACACCAGTCGCCAAGTAGGAGATGATGCCGAGCGTCGCGGCAATCGCAGCTGTGCGCTTGCTGGTGGTGTTCAGCAGCACGTTGTAAGAGCCTCCGTTGAGAGGAATCGCAGTCACCGCTTCTTCGTATATGTAGCGGAAGAAGTACAGCACGACTGACACGAGCACCTGCGTCAGCGGCGTGAGTTTGCCGGCCTTGACGGCCACGATGCCCGACGAATACAGCACGCTGGCGAGGATGTCGTTGCCGCAGATGGCGGTGGACGGCCACTGACCCAGGAGGTGCTTGGGCGCGTCGCGTGCGCCGCGGATGACGTGCAGCTCGTCCTCCGGCACTCGCAGCTCGCGCGTCTCGCCCTCTGCAGGGAACATCCACGCCGGCATGTCGCCCGACTCGCGCTTGTCGTGGATGCGGAAGTCACGCACACGCGCGGAGCGCGAGGCCGCCAGAGAAGACGACGACGAGGATGTAGTCGGCATGGTGCCGGAGGACGCAGCAGGGGCTGCCTGCTCGTCCGAGAGCAGCGTCACGCGCAACTCGTCCATGGCGATCGCTGACTAAGATCGGCGCGTAGCTCTTGGGGGAGGAAGCAGTGAAGTGAACGGTCGGTGGTTGAAGTCGCTTCCTCAGACGACCTTCGTGCGACATTCACGTCGAGTAACCTTCAGACGACCTGTGAGGGACCACTTTCTTCCACGTGGCCAGCCGCGCGCGAAACCAGAACAGTTTTGGGGGGAAAGCGCAGATCGCGCCGGAACCAATCTGGCGAGAACCAACTTCGACCTTGAAGATGCGTGGTGGGGTGGACCGCGGAAACGCACCTTGAAGTGGGTGTTGAAGACGCCGTTTTACGTTAAACGTAATAATGCACACTGGCGTTGGCTCTACAAGACCAGGTCGTTTATTGTTTGTGGGTTCATACGATAGGATGGTAATACTGCGTGCAGGTGCGTATCTTTCGTTCGAGGCGCCTGCCTTTTCTCGCGGCGGATGCTCGTGGAGCTCGTCCTTGACGGGCGCGGCCGTGGATCCAATCTATACTATGGATTAAAGGACCCGACGCGCGACCGCTTGGGCGAGATCGCGTCCGTGTTGCCCAGACTGATGCTAAGCGTGCGCATGCGCTTGGTGGGCGAGTTGGCGATCTCGTCGTTGACTTTCTTGTACGACTGCTCGTCGTCACACTCGGGCTCTGGCTCCGTGGAAGTTGTGGATGCTGCCTCCTGCTTGATCGGCTTTGATTTGGATGTTGGCTCGTCGTCTTCATTCTTGCTCGCCTTGTAGAAGAAACCCAGCAGCAAGCCCACGGCATTGGCATCATCGACATTCTCGCCGTTCTTCTTTCCATCAGCTGTGCGCTGCGTCGAGTCCGAAGACGTGGAAGAATCCGACGTGAATCCAGAGGCCTCACGGCCGTCGTCGTGCTCAGACTTGATCTCCTTTTGGTACGGTCGGCGCTTCTTTGGTCGAGCGCTCACAGCGATCGCGCCAGGCGCGAGCGAACAGTCCACATCGTCGGTGAGACCTGGAACTTCTTCCTTGTTCTCCTTCAGTTTCTTGATGAAAGCAGCCTCGAGTGCGACCAGTTCCAATTGGGCCTGCATCAGACGAATGCGGGACTCCGGCGTCGGACTGCACGGACGGAACACTTGCTTACCGATGCATTCACCACCAGTGAACTTCTTCGTGATGCGCATCGGCTCGCAATTGAGCTTCTGCGATAAGTAGAGGCGCAGCATGGTGCCACGCTCAATAGGAAGGAGACCTTCCTTGAAGTAGTTGGTGAGCTGGGTCGCGTAGCGTTCCTCCTCCTCCGTCCACTTGCCCTTGCGTAGTCCTGGCCGGGCCTTGCTCTTGGTGGACCGGTTGGGATTCTTGACGACACGGTTGCGCTTGCCCGGGCTCTTGCGGTTCTTACCGTCTTCCATCGAATTGGCACCGTCCATGTCGTGCATGCCATGTGCCGGGGAGATCTCGATTGGAGGCGGGCGGTTGTGTTGGTGGTGCATCGCGTGAAGACGCTGTGCGTGCAAATCTTGGCCGAGAAGGGACGAATCTGAGAACGACCGAGGCACACCGATAGCGGGCATGCCCCCTGATGCGTGATCCTGCTGCATCTGCAGGCTGGCTGGACGAATAGCGACGTTGGTACTCTCACTGGTGGCATTCACATTACTGGCATTGGTGTACGTCGCGGGGGAACAATGAGACGACGGGATGATGAAGCGGAGCGGCGCGAGCGAAGTCGCTTGCTGGTTCGACGAAGACGATGGGCCTGAAGAGGCCGACGAGGAGATGAGCGATGCCGATGCAGCCACGGCGGAGGGCGACGGCGCGCGTGGCTGCTGGTCCGCGGCGAGCGACGGATGGAGAGCCGCGAGTCGGATCGGCAATGACGGCAGCTGCGCCCTAAGCCCGAGGATGTTGGGGGTCTGGAAGGGAGACACGCCGTTCGCGGACGCGCGGAAGCTGTCGAGAGAGGACGGCGCGGCCGCCCCGCGCTGGCGGTGGATGAGTGCGTTCATGTCCATGTTGGTGGTCCAGTCGGTCCCTCGCGATCCCTCTCACGTGGTGTGTGGGGGAGAGAGAGTGAGTGGGGGGAGGGAAGGGTGCGATCTGGAAGAGAGGGAGCTTTGGCGAGTGACTTCAAAGTGTGACGTTGAAGCCTCCGCGCGCCACTCGTGCCCGCGCCGTAGAAACAACCGAGAAGGGGGAGGAAATTGCGACTGACCCGCATGCAACGCGCCGCCCGCGAGCAGCTACACCACCGACCCGCCTGAACATCAACATGCGGGCGGGGAACACACACTCGCTCCGGACGATGGGGCGATATGACTCGGATTCAAGCGCTGCGATTGGGTGAAACCATGGAGGGGTGGGGGTAGTGACCTGGGATGTGTTTGATACTCAAAGAAACAAGTGTTTCAAACAGGCGGAGGGGCTTGTTGAAGTGAGCGGGTCGAGAGAATCCATGCAGCCAGCCAGTCCATCGGAGCAGTACAGTGAGGGACAGAACAAGCTGAAGCCAATGGTTGGCTGGCGAAAAAGACGGGCTGGCAACCCGCTGACTTTCTCTGGCACGCCAACTTCAACAAAAAAGAAGCAACGCCCACCACCGCGGGTTTCCGCCCAGCACTCCACCTCTTGCTCCTGTTAGTCGGTGGGTGTCACCGGGAGGACGCAGGCGGAAGCTTTGTCGGTGTGGTAGTCCACGTGGGCTTCCCACTCTTGTGGCATGTCGGGGTGGAAGGCTTCAGCTTCGGTGTTGCCCTCTGACTGCCACTTCAACTCAACTTCGAGGTCAGCTGCCTTTCGTTCTCGCGGGTCCGGCAGATCGCTGGAGAGGAAGCGACCTGGTCTTGACAATGCGTGATGTGTTAGGTCATCGGTGCGGATGGTGGGCGGTGTTTTAACCAATGCGGTGTGAGGGTATCGAATTTATGGCCAATCACGAAGGACTTATGGTATCGATTATGACAGGTATGGATCCCCATATACCAGCTGGCTTGTGGAGGGGATGCAGACCATCTGTGGCTTTCCCAGTCCATGCGTGTTCACGGCTTCGACTTGGGCTCCTCGGGCACTTCAAGCTCACAAGCAGGTTCGTTCAGTGGAGACACCACTGCACACGTTATGGATGGTCATTGGCGATGAAACAGTACACACTACAGTATGCTGTGCGTTTGCATAGTGAACCCTCATGTCGGTGTGCTGTAAGATGATACACTGGGTGGCAGGCTCTGCAGATTTCACACCTACGATACTGTATCACGACCAGGCTGGCTGTGCGGTCTTGGACTCTCTTGCACTCTACAGTATGTGGCTGCTGCAAAGTCGCCTGACCCACGACCTACCTGCAAACTGCTACATTGAATGGAAGAGCCCGCACCTGGTGCCCACCAGCCCATCTCTCTCCCCTCCTCTTGTGAACCACTCCTCTCGTCAACTTCGACCTTGAAGAAGCGTTTTATACATGGAGGTCAAATAAATAACCTGTTTTAATCATCACCGGTAAACCTCTACTAAAACGTGCAATTGTCAAAAATGTTGACAATTTTAAATTTAATAGTATCGAAGCTCGTGGTATCGTTTTGTTTGATAATGGTGAGGCTTCCTGGCGCTGGTATCCTCAGCGCGTTGCGAGGGCGTGGACCGGAAGGTCAGCTGATGACCTCGTTGAGGATCTCAGCCGACACGTGAGCTGGTGCACGACACTATACCTGGTCCGTGGCGTTGGTCTTAAGTCAAGTCCACTGGACGGGGAGCTCTAGGTGTACTCGTGCCATCATGGGCGACTTTAGCTAGCGACTACACTCTAACTTGGAGATCGGAAAGGCATATTTGTGTGGCAGCCATACTTGACTGTACATACGTTCACAGTCAAAGACCCCTGATTAGTTCGAGGACATCTTCAGCTGCTGTTCGAGGTTCTTCTCTTCGTCGTCTCCATGTTCAGTCCAAGAGGTTACAACATCAGTACAGTAAATGAACCACATGATCGATGCACGGATCAGCAGTGCATCGAGTGCACCGCTGTGACTGAGAAGTTCTCAGTGAGAAGCTACAGCTACACTAACGCAACGACCAGCTCCAATACTCAGGGGTGAAGTCCTGAAACGCGATACGATAAAATGAGATAAATGGCATTTAAGTTAGGATTGGTCAACACGGAAGTCTCAGCGGTTCGTAGCTGGCGAACGAGTCGCCATTTCAGTTGACGCCCTCGATGCGTGGCATCGCGATCACTGGAATCTTGGCGGAAAGACGGTTGTAAACGCTCGATGCAATATACAGTTGTCCGTGTGCTTGATGCCCAGGGCCAAGGACTGCGACACGACCGTGGCTGCGCTGGAAGACGCATGAGGAGCAGGAGCATTCGACCTCGCCCGTGGCGTTGCCTAACCAGAAGACCAGGTCACACCATGGGATCTCCTCCGTGCACGGTGCTTCAGACGGCTCCACACTGCCGTGGGCGAGTTGATTAGCGATCGCCCATGAGGGCTGGGCGCGACGTCCTTTCTTGCGGCTGACTTGCACGGGACTGGGAGCATCAGCCACCTCTTGGATATCAAAGAAGAACGGCTCAGTGCTCGTGGGCGTGGTCACCTCGTCAGCGTGGAGAATCTTGTCATCGATAACGTCACTCCACATGGCGTCGACGTGCAGCAGTAAGTCGTGTTCACGAGCGTTCATCGGCATGATAGTGGATAGTAAAGTTGATGGCTTGCTTCGTGGGCTTGGAGTGGTGAATTTGGTGGGACGGCGCAAAAGCAGGAATGCGTCCAGTGCTTCCCTGGAAGCGGAAAGCTGGGACTTCGAACAGGAGCACGACGAGAGTATCCAGTGCTTGGATCTGAAGGGAGCGCAGTACAGTGCTGAGTTGTGGGGGTTCCGCCTCCAGGCTGGTGGGGGGGGGGGGGGGGGGGGGGGGGGGGGGGGGGGGGGGGGGGGGGGGGGGGGGGGGGGGGGGGGGGGGGGGGGGGGGGGGGGGGGGGGGGGGGGGGGGG
>JAADVE010000163.1:0-29403 GCA_023334595.1 Pythium utonaiense | reverse complement strand
TTAGGCTACACGCCAGTCCGCGCTTCGCCGGGGCTCTGCTCGTGCACGAACTGCGTGACAAACTCAAGCCTCGTCTCGTCGTCCAACACGTTGTACATCTCGGCCTCACGGTCGTTGTAGGTGAGATGCTTCACGAACACAAGACGCATACGCGCATCCACCAGCGGCTTGAAGTGGGCTAAGAAGTGCGTGATGGCTTGCTGGTTCGCAGTCAGTCGCACGGGCTTGTCGCTCTCGTAGCCGTCGTCGTAGCGGCGTCTCTTGTGGGTGGTCGAGCTCGTCTCCGGTAGCTTCACCGGCGCCAATGCGTCCACAGATTCCAGCCCCGACTGTAGCTCTTGATCGTCAGCCACGTGTCCCGTACCAACTGCAATCTCGGCATCCACTGGAGACGCCGAGGCAGCAGTGTCTCCTGCCACCGAAGCAGGTCCTTCGAAAAACTCCTGAGGATGCATCGACTTGAGATGGCGCAGCGCTGCGCTCGTCGTGCCGCCCTTGAACGAAAACACCGCATTGCAGTACCTGCACGAGCGCACGTCAAACTCGACGCCGCTCTGGTCCACGACCACCTTGTACGGCTCCGTGTGGTCGTAGGCCGAGCTGCGCTTGCGCCGGTCCTCGCGCGAGCTCTTGCGGATCATGCCAATGGCGCCATGCGCGGCGACGCCATGCACTCCAGCCAGTGGCGAGTCGGCTCGCTCACCGTCGCTGCTAGTGAGCACGTCGGACGCGATCGGCTCTGCGTCGACGGCACTGAGCTGAGATGCGCGCATTTGTCAAGCCCTGGGCTTGAGCTGCAGCCACGAGCGGCTCAAGCTGACCACAAGGGGAATTAGAAGCTGGACGCTATCGTTTCGTCATCGTTTCTAATGGGCTCGCATGCCCGACAGTCTCATCGAGCCGTGCATACGCACGATGCCGCTCCAGCATATTGAGCATTGCAGTGCATGCTGTCTTCAAGCTTGAGAGGTTCTGTAGATCTCGGTCTATGCAGGTGACAGTCCCGGGCACACTCGCGCGGGGGGGGGGAAGCCGCGTACTACACTTTCTCGTGCATGGCTAGCAGCAACACCGTTCGCTTTCGCTTTCGTGCGCAGTCTGGATGTGTGGGAGACAGCGACGGAGGGAATCGCGGTAGGCAAGCCATCTCTCTGAATCCACTCGTCGGAACTCCGCCACGCGTTCACGAACACGAGCATCCGCGGCCGAAACGGGTCTGCGGCGTGAGCAGCCATGAGGCATCCAATCTGGTGTCAGATTGGAGTTGCTCTTGTAGCACACCAGCTCGAGGACGTGGATCTGGCCCTCTTGTGGCGTCAACTCGTGTGCTTGCTTGCCCACGGCGTTGGCCAGTGTGGCTTGCAAATCTGCATCCCGTGGGATCTCACTGAAAGAAGTAGCGACGTGGAAGCTCAAGCCATTCGTCTGGGTTGCGGTGGAGTAGACGCGTGGTGTCGTGGTCGTCGATACGAAGAAAGCGTTTGGTTGTGGTTGTAGAGGCCGTCATCGTCATGTTCACATCGACGTCGGCGTCGGCGTCTGTGGCATCGTCGGTGACGTTCGTATCATCGCACACGGCTGGAAAGTAAGCGACGTACGACGGATTGCTTTCGCCTTCCAGAGGTAGTGCGTGGCACATCATGTTGATCCGCTCGTGCACAGGCAGCTTGTCGAGGCTGCAGTAGAATTCCGTAAGCTGCATGGTGAAGGGCTGGCGGGGCCACCTCGCACAGAGAACGCCGATGCAGCACAGCGGGTGTTCTTTCCTCGGTTGATAGATGTTCGATTGATGGGAAGGACAGCACAGAGAGGCATGCGAAGAGAGCTCTGCAATCAAAGTGCGGGTAAAGAGGACTCGCGGCACGAGATCGCCCGTAATATCGCGGGTGGTCGTGGTCGCTCTCGTTATTCTCGTCAAGCTGCGTTGACGGAGACAAATCAAAGAGTTACGTGTTCCTGTGAATGGTTTTACGTGTTTTGGATTCCCGTCGGACCATAGCTGCGAGTACAACGATGCGCGTGGACGGACCAGCCTGATCTCACTCGTTTAGAACGGTTCACCTAGGATGCGAACAACTTCACGCGCGTACTTGGCCGAGTCGTAGTGGAATGGAGACTGGCAATCGAGCAACGCTAGAAAAGTGGGGACATCTGGTGGCACGCCGCGGGCCTCCACATCGATTCCTGGGGGCGAGATGAAGATGAAGACAATCGGCAGCTTGGTGTCACGCGCCAGTATGCGCTTGACCTTGCTGATCAAATCCACACTCGTGTCTTTGCGATCTCCCACGGTGAAACGGAGTAAGGCAACTGCTTCAGTCGGAGTACTACTGTTCTTGTACTGGAGGGTGCATCGAGCAACAGCATCAACTGGAGAAAACGTCGAGTAAGCTGGCCCCCAGTACGTCGCATAGCCAGTCGCCACGCTCGCCATCGCAGCATACGCGGTGACTTCTGAGCTCCCCTCCATTCTCGACACAGAAGTATCCAACGTGATCCGACCTACGTGGAGCATGCGTCCCCACGGCGGAGAAGGAGTTCGATCTTCTATCGTGCTTGGATATTCCATCCATCGTTTGCATGTCAACGATCCGAGACGAATCTTCTTTCCCTTCATAGCCAACGCTTGGCACGTAAGCTCGTACGCATCCTCGTACAGCGATGTCTTCGAAGCACGATCTAACAAGACCTCAAACCACTCGATGCGTGTCTCCTTGATAGATGCGCGCAATACCTCGAATGACTCACACTGCCCCTTCCATCGTCGTGGGCTCACGAAATCATCGCTCTTCGTGGGATCATTGACTCGGTACCGAAGCATCGTCCCAGTCTTGGTGCGAAGAACGCGGTCAATCCGTGCACGAAAAGCCTTTGCAGCGGATGCTTGATCACAAGCGAAGATGCTGGCCAGGTCACCACCGTACCGAGCATAACGCTCTCGAAGCAGCGTCAGCGGCAAGTCCGTCGCATGAGGATGCAGCTGAAGCACCTGGTCCACACTCCATGACGATGTGAGAATCCCGGACGAATTCTTCGTGCACTCTTTTAACGGCACGAGGAGGTTAAACGTTCCGAGCCGCGCAAGCTCCTTCCGACCAAAGCCGTCGACGATGACGAACGGGTCGAGGGCTCTGCCTTCAATCACAGATAGAAGCTGGACCAGCGGAGCGACAGAGTAGTCTTGTGCCACGCCACTGACGAGCATCATGGTCTTGGAGAAGAAGTGAACCATGACGACGGTCGGCTCGACTTGGTGCACGTACAGCACGTCCTTCTCGTGTTCGTAGCTCAGCTTCAGCGCCAGTAACTGCGCCAACGACGATCTTCCACAGCCAGGAGACCCGCGTAGAGTCTTAGGCTGTGCATTCTTCCCAGCCACTGCGTGGTCGGTCAACAGCTTCAGCACGTGGATATCTTCGTGACGAAGACACAGCGCCTTGCTGAACGATTCCTTCCACGATGGAATAGGAGCATCGATCTTGCAACGCACGTAGGGGTTCATGAGAACGTGCTCAACAGAGAACGTCGTGGGCGTGCGCTTCAACTCGCGTGCACATTGGTAGAATTCTTCGCACTCCTCGGGCATCTCGACATAGAGAACCAACCACAGCGACTCGCGTGACGACAGCTCGCCAATCGCATCGTCTCGATCCACGCCACCGCTCTGTAGCGGTCTCTGGGCCTGCGCAGCGGCAGCGTCTTCAAACCAGTGGAGGGAAATCGCCGCGTCTTCCGCGGCAAGCACGGTCTCGTAGCGCACGCTGTGGAGGATGTCACTCCACGTTGTCGTGGGCGAAGCGGAGAGCGTCAGCGAGAACGACGTGCTGTCCACGCACACACTGGCGGCGCCCACCACGCAGCCAGCGACGAGCACACGCGCGCTGTCGGAGCGTGTTTCCCCCATATTCAACTGCCGCATTTTCTTCGTCCGAGTGGAAAGAGAAAGTTGAAGTTGTTGGCGTTTTGTTGGCGACGAGGATTCTCCGTGGGGTTTGTTGGCGCTCGCCATTTTGTTGGCGTTTTCGTGTTGGTGTTTGTTGGCGATCCTTTCATCTTCCACGACTGCGCCGTGTTTTTCTCATGTTCTACCATCCAAGCTGCAGAGCCTGAGCTCTTTATCACCACACTCGCTCACCATAGCTGTTAGCGTACTCACACCACCCAGCATGCGCGGAGAGCTTGCCATCGTGTCGGATATTCCCACTCCTGCATGTTGGCTTCACCAAGTGACCAACAAAACCAACTCCACGAAATAGAGAGTTGTGATTGGTTATTTATCTTCATTCCTGGACTTCGATTGGCTAATATTGCCATGTTGAACTTTTCTCAGATCTTCTCAGTGAGCAGCTCTCCCCACAATCAGATCTTCAATGAGCGATTCGTTGGCGCATGGAAGCGGAGGCGACGGCGACGGAGGCAGCCACGCGCATGATGATACGACTGTAGTAGAGGCGGCGAATGCGATGGTTGATGTGGGAGAAGAAGGAGAAGAAGAAGAAGACAACAGAGCGTCCTCTGGAAGCAGCGATGACGAGGACGACGCCACGCGGGAAGCGAACGCACGCGCAGCAGCCGCCTTCACGGACATCCGCGCCACGCGCTGGGCGTTTCTCTCTCCCCAGCTCTTTGTGGTGTCAGGCTACACGATCTGCTCTGCGTCGCTGGCCAGCGCCGCCTCTATTGAAACTGTGGCTCCTGTGGAAACCCGCGGCAATGATAGCCTACGATCACTTGAGATGACTAGTTGGTACCAGCGTGGGCCAGGACTGGTGGCTCAGTTTGTGGAGATGTATGGGCAGTCGCTGCGCAGTCTGAGCCTGATTGGCAACGAGAACTCCAACTTCAGCGACGATGTTTCTTTCGACGAAGATCTGGAGGCTGTGCTTTCGTGCTGTCCACATCTGGAGACAAGAGCCAATCGCGCTCAAGCACCGACGTCTGCACTCATTCCAGACGCTCATTCGCCACTCGACTCTGCGCCGCATCGTCTGCACAAGCTTATGTTCGAATACGTGTCTATACCTCCTCTGGAACTCATTCAGTTCCTGACTCACTTGGGAGACCCTCGCATTCCGACACTCGAATCGTTCGAGTTCGATGCGTTTCACGGCACGTGCTTTGCTGAATACGACGCGGGAGAGTTTGTGAGTGTCGACCAGAAATTCGTCTGCGTCAACGCAGCCGTGATTGACGCAGCCTTGACCATGCTTGGAACAAACCGCACACTGCAACACTTCTGTCTGTGCTGCTCGCGAAAGTTGTGGAAAGCTTACCACCAAAGATTCGATGCGGAGGTAGGCGTCCGAGTCAAGGCGAAGACGCAGCTCCCACTGCGGGTACGATTGGCGTTCTTAAGTGTGATGCAGTCGGAAGAAACATCGCAAGACGGCGCACTTCAGCGTCTCGACAGCGGGTGCCTTTCGTCCATCTTCGACTTCTTCACTCCTACCGTTTTGCGCCGCATTGAATTCCTAAAAAGTTTTGACTGAGGGAGGCAGAGAATCTCTCACCAGAGTAGCTACACGACCTGTGCTACCCGACGAATTCCGTTGGCACCCTGCCGTTGGGACGGCTTCAACTCCATATTATCAATGAGTTTTATAGTTTTGTGGCGTGGATGTGAGTTAGTGATGTAAAGTCACACAAATGCATCCACGACAATGAACGATAAATAGAATGCGAGTCCACAACAAATTAAAAGACCAGGAGCAGCGCTACACCAACCCGAAATGCCACTGGAACCATCGGCTGGTAGTTCATGCGAGGTGGTGAGGCGCTATTGCTGGTCGCTGGCGTTTTCGGGGCTGGCTGCGATACTCCCGGATAAAAAGGAGTCGTGTCTTTCTCTGAAGATGGCCCGACATCGATAGGTGCCTCTGTTGTCGAACCTTCCTCACCAGCAGCCGACAAGGATGAGGAAGCTGAGCCAACGCTTCCGTCTTCAACAGCACTGCCCGGCCCACTGGACGAATGGGAAGGTGGGGTCTGGGTCGTTGGCTTTGGCTTTGGCTTTTGGGTTGTTGGAGCAGGTGACGGCGTTCCTCGAAGCAATAGTAGTGGTTCTTCCTTCAAAGTCTCGCCGCGAACAGTTGGACACCACACGAGGCGGTGCTTTAGCCACTCGTGCTGCGTCAGATCGCCAGCACGACTGGAGAAAAGACACTCTCCTGCGTCTCCAACAGAGTCACGGAAGAGCACTTGGCACGCATCCGAACAGGTTCGTTGTGTAGACACCGTTGTGAGAGCTTTCAAGCACACAGAGTATTCAGCAGTATTCTCGTAGGCTTCATTCCACGAGGTTTGCTGGGTGCTCATACATCGCGGTGCAGAAGGTGTGGTCTTGGGAGAGTGTCGAAGCCCAGCGATCTTGCGGGCCGTCTCACACCGAGAGACTCGGAACTCTTCAATTTCACGCGCCGTGCCTGGAGTACCGTCATACGAGCAGTTGGGAGCTTGCGCAACGGACGCATTGAATGCACTCAGACATGCATCGTCCGAGCACGTATCGAAGTCTGCCAGTCCATACACACATGACGTGAACTGCTCGTCCCACAACTCGAAACCGTGTGGCTGGGCGGCGTCAGCAAGGGAGCACGTCTCATTCACTGGAGCTGGATTCCACGCCACCCCAACAGGCCAGAAAGGCGTCTCATCCGCGCGTGGGCTATCGGCACGAATGCCATGAGCGGAGAAACCAAGCACTGCAGTCGCAATAGCTACTTTGACTCGCATCGTAGCTAGACACAAGGATGCGACTGACCGTGAGGGAGAGGGAAGCATTGTCGACCTCGAGGTCATAAGGGCCTCCTGCCCTGCCCGCTAGACTGACGGAGAAGGTCCAGCGGTCATGTGGGATGCCTTCACTGCAACAGTGTTGCCAACACAGCAACAGCTCCGTGAACCCTCCAACTGGATTCCGATTTTGCATTGGGGGTGATGTGCGACGTGTGAGAACGAAGAGGTCCACTTGTCCCCATCAGCATCATGTTCTTAACTGACATGATCCATCAAAGCATCCCGCTCTTTTTAGCAAATGGCTACATATCCTTCTTCGCGCAACCTTCGCGCAACCGTATCTGTGACTTGTGCAAAGAGAGCTCCTCACTGCCAGCTGGTGGAAGCTCGCTTCAAGCAACTGACACGCATGCCGGAAGAGAACGATGGGCGTTTGCTGACTGTTCTGACTTGACTGGATACCAGTCCGCCCTCACCCATTTCCGGCTCTTGATGTGGCCGCTGAACGAAACCGATCTATTGGAAAGATCACTGTACAATGTGGACCCGTGGACAGCTCGCCAGTCGTGTTCGCAGCCACGTGGGCGGCAGGAATGGATACGTAGGTGGCGCTGTTGCTCAGGCAATTGCCGACAGTCGCCGAAGGATCGGGGAATCCAGTGATGGCCGCTCGCGTGGAGATCATCGGGACAGGCTGCGTTCCATTTGATCCATGTCAGCAGTGCTGAGGTTGAATATGCATTCGATCCAAAGGGGTGTGGCCGTGATTAACGGTTCCCATTCCCACATTTGCTTCCAACAGCACCAATCACACCACGCACCATTAGCATGAAGCTCTCCACGTGTGTTGTTTGGGGTCTCAGTCTGACGGCATCGCTGACGTCGGCCCTCGCCGGAACGATCCATCCAAGTGTCCATCGGGCACTTCAAGCGACCGGCTCGGCGGATATCCTCATTTCGTTCAAGAGCGGGCCTCAGGCAGCACTGGCCTCTGTGGACGTGTCCACGGAAACGCGAGCGCGTGAAGAACGTGTGGTGAAAGTGGTCGAGGCCTTGGAACAGCACGCTCAGCAGACTCAAAAGGAAGTGCTCGACCTCGTGGCCAAGTTCAAGGGCCCCACGGAGAGTAGATCCGCAGGCCTGACGACGTCGCGCAGCTTTTGGCTGACCAACCAGGTCTGGATCGCAGGCGCGACTGCCGAATTCATCAGCTCCGTGAGCTCGCTTCCCAGCGTCGCGGCTGTGGTTCCTGATGAGCGTGTGCGATTCGTGAATCCCGTCGTGAACGACAAGGCCCAGAACGCAGTGATCAAGGATGGTAACTCGTCTTCCATCTCCGCTGGTGGTGACGACGGAAACACTTCACCTATCCAGTGGGGAGTCACGAAAGTGCGCGCACCAGAACTGTGGAGCCAAGGCATCACCGGCACTGGTATCATTGTGGGAAGCATCGACACAGGCGTTCGAGGCACCCACGAGGCCATCGCGTCGTCGTACCGAGGTGATTTCGGGTGGTACGACGCCATCTCCCAGTTTGCCGAGCCATTTGACGACGTTGGCCACGGCACCCATACGGTCGGTACCATGGTTGGCCAGAATGGCTTCGGTGTCGCTCCTGGGGCCAAATGGATGGCGTGCAAGGCCTGCGACGCCGACGGCTGCCTCGGATCCAACCTGGTCGCCTGCGCGGAGTGGATGACCTGCCCGACGTCCGCCACCACCGGCGTGCGTGACTGCACGAAGGCCCCACACGTGATCAACAACAGTTGGGGCGGTGGCTCGAACCTGGGCTACTTCAGTGATGCCATTGACGGATGGCGCAAGGCCGGTATCATTCCTATCTTCTCCAGTGGCAACAACGGCCCAGCTTGTGGCACCGTGAGCTCCCCAGCGGACCTCGCAACCGTCATCTCTGTGGGTGCTACCGACAGCTCGGATTTGCTTGCATCGTTCAGCAGCAAGGGTCCTGGTGTTGGATCTCGTGTGAAGCCGGATATTGTCGCTCCAGGCGCGCTCGTTCGGTCTGCTGTGCAGACGGCAGACAACGCATACGGTCTCATGTCGGGCACAAGTATGGCTGCTCCGCACGTTTGTGGTGTCGTTGCTCTGATGCTCAGCCAGAACCCAAAGCTAACGTTCGACAACATCGCGAGCCTTCTCATGGGAAGCACTGACGCTGGATCGCTCAAGTCAACCGGCGCGAACTGCGGCGGCATCGCTGAAAACTTGTTCCCCAACAACGCGTACGGTGCTGGACGCATGGATGCAGTGGTGACACTGCAGAAGATCGTTGCTCCAGCCCCTGCGCCTGCTCCAGCGCCAGAGCCAGCTCAAACGCCAGCTCCAACACCGGCCGCAACAACACTCGCACCAACTCCAATCGTCACGCCATCGCCGACTCCTGCTCCAACACCAGCAGCGACGACACCTCCAACACAGGACCCGATCCAGCAGCGGTTTCCATCGCAGCAACAGCAGCAACAGCAGTGGGCTTTTGCTCAGGCCCTGGCTCTTGCTGCCAACCAGCCTTCCGCCGGTACTGCCGTCGCTGCGGACGTCGACTCCGTCAGCGACTCTATCACTTCTTCAAGCCTCGGCTTCCGCTAGACTCTCTTCGTATGCGTATCCGTCCACGTCTGCGTATGTACATTGCATCGTCCATCCATCCGTACCAAGTAAATAATCCTTCAAATGTAGCCATGTTTCAATGTCATGGGTACACATCGTCACCATCGATATTTTTGGCCACAGTTCTCATCTTGTCTGGTGGCGAGACTGCTGGAGTCCAGCAAAAGAGAGCTGCCCCGCCACAGCGCCATTCCCATCGATCTGGCCAGCATGAGCGGGGTGTTCGACGTGGCTGATGGTGAGTGGGAGCACATCAAGTTCCAGGAGATCACGGTCTGCGAGCCCATTGGAGGAGGAGGCGTCGCGCTCGTGCATCGCGGTATCTACCGGAAACGATCCGTCGCGCTCAAGACGATCGTACGGGTCACGACGCAGCGTTGATGGATTTCTTGGATCTCGTGCTGATGGATAATTCGGTGGCTGGGCAGTTTGATCCGCGAGTAGATGAAGCCCTAAAGCAAGAGTTCATGGACGAGCTACTTGTGATGAGGTACGAACGCCCCATTATTGAGGTCTTCGCGGATTTTACTTGATGCCTAACAACACCGGCTTTGACTACGCAGTAAGCTCAAGCATCCTAATATCGTGTCGCTCATTGGGGCGTGCGTGGAGCCCCCCAACATGTGCATGGTCATGGAGCTATGCGAGACCTCACTGCATCAAGCTCTTCACGTGACAAACACGTACTTTAGCGTCCAGCAACTTACCCGTATCGCTGTACGATCTCCTCTTCACTTCTCATCTTGTCTACAATGAGTCAGAGGCTAATGGGTGTGATGTTATAGGAGGACATTGCCTGCGGCATGCGCTTCTTGCACTCCCTCTCTCCGGCTGTGATCCACCGTGATCTCAAGAGCCCCAACGTATTGCTCGATAAGAAAGGCGTGGCGAAGCTTTGCGACTTTGGGCTCGTGCGGACCAAGGTGTCATCAGCGGGTACACCGAGTTACATGCCACCAGAGCTTCTGAGCGGCAAGCCTTTTTCCAAAGCCGTCGACGTCTACATGTTCGGCGTACTGCTGTGGGAGATCTTCACGCGCGACGTGCCCTTCCGAGGCTTCGACGTGGCTGATATCCGACGTAAGGTGCTCGCTGGCGAGCGCTTCCGCGTGCCAACGATCGACTGCCCAGAGGTCTGCCAGCAGCTCATGAGGCAATGCTGGGACGCCGATCCAGCCAGGCGCCCGACCTTCGAAGAAATCCACGACGCACTCAGCACAGCATCCGTGCCGACATACTACGAAACATCATGTAGTGCCTTCCAGGAGGACGCACTCGACAGCTTGATGAAGGGCAAGTAGACAGCAAAGACCTATGGATACAAACGGCCTCATTAGATATTAGGCTCCCTAGGCTTGCTCCTTGGCCCAGAGATCGAGTCCTAGGTCGTTCCATCGGTCCACTTTCTCTTCTGCCCAGCCCACAGGCTCCACTACCACGCATCAGAGCCACATCATTAGTATCATCCTTTCAGAGAAGCAGCCAGAAGACTCAGCGTACGTTCGCTGTTATTCGGGTCGAGCTCGACGACTCCAGGCGGCACATCGATCTCTGCGAGCATCACCACGATCACACAGACGATCTCCGTCAATCACAACGGCATCATAGAGGACACGAGCGCGCGTACCGTCGTCAGAGAGCGAGTCGGCGATCCACGCTTCGTCGATGATATCGAGGAAGTGGCGGCGCGGAAACACCGACGGCAGCTTACTGTCCTGTCAACAGCAGCAGCAGCCGCAGTATCAGCAGACATGTCCATGAGCCCTCTCAGTGGTGTGTGCATGCGCGCTCGGAGGCCTGTGGAACAGAGCGACTCACCACGTTCGCGCTCATTTTGCGTCGAGCAGCTCAGATGATGGGAAAGTGCGACTCCACAGACAGCATGGGTTACATCGTAACCCGTACCCCGTTGGACGTACGCTGAGCACCAACACTCACATTTGCACCATCACTCCTTCCTCCGAAAACGAGGAGCTCCATTGCCATCAACGCCACCACTGCGCAACGCGACACCATCCCATCAATATGGCGACTCCTTCGGACGCAGCTTCTCCGTCTCCGCAGCAAAAGCAGCGCGGTCCGCGTCGTCCTCGCCCACCAATGACGCCTGAAGTCCGCATCTCCAAGATTATGTCGTGGGCGCTTCGCCACGGCGCCGAAGAGCTCAAACTGGACATGAGACCGTCGGGGTACGTGCCACTGGCTCAGCTGCTGGGTATTCGCAAGCTCCGTGGCGTGACCGAGGCGCAGGTGGAAGAGATTGTGCGCACGAACGACAAGAAACGGTACTCGATCACGACGGACGTGACTGGACAAGTCAAGTACATTCGCGCGAACCAGGGCCACACGCTGCAGATCGTGCAGGACGAGGAGCTGCTCACGCCCATCGATGACCCTGCTGAGCTGCTACAGTGTATCCACGGCACGTACACCAACTGCTGGGACAGTATTCTAGCGACCGGGCTCTCGCGCATGCAGCGCAACCATATCCACATGACGACCTCGGAGGTCCAGGGTGGTGAAGTCGTGAGCGGCATCCGCGCGGACTGTAACCTGCTGCTCTATGTCGACCACGCCAAGGCCATGGCCGATGGGATCAAGTTCTACCGGTCCACCAACAACGTCATTCTGAGTCCTGGCGCTGACGAAAGTGGTGCCATCGATCGCAAGTACTTCCTTAAAGCAGTCTCCACGAGTGGGAAGGTGCTCTTCCAGGCGACAGAAGGATAATTTGAACTACTGCAAATGTATGTACGCTCACTCCACCCTCGGTAATCGGCTATAGCTCATTTCTCTCGCTTTGCGTTCTGTCCATCATCGCCTCGTCGCTGTCGTAGTGCTGGCCACACTCGAGGCTGTCGTCGTCGGCCTGCGGATTCGCTTCGTCGTCACAGAACGGATTGATTTCGTCATGGTCATCGTCATTCACGCGCTCGAACTCCTGCCGCGTTCGCTCGATTTGCCCGCGAAGCGCCAAGCCAACAGAGACCAATGCCAGACACGCCGGCACAAGGAAGTACCAGTTGGAAACCTCACGCATCACCTGCGGGTTGGCCATCCTTCCAAGAGGAGCCTCCGCCGCAGCCTGCTGCGGGTAGATGAGCAAGCCCTTTTCCGTCTGCGCATCTTGCTCTGGGCGGTGGGCAGGCATCATCACGACTTCCGCTGGTACAAATCGCGCCTCGACTGGCGTTTTGTCGATCACTAATTCATCTCTGCTTGGGGTTTCCAGAGCCTCAGCTGACTCAGGGTCACTGGCCAGGACCACGGACGCTGAGAAGCCGGAGCTGTCGCACGTCGTAGGATCCACACACTCGAAGCAACCGCGCTTGAGAGCTAGGATCTTCGGGCCCAGGCAGTAGGTGGTGTTCTCCGGGTTGGGCAGGATGAAGCTGCACGTCGTCGACAGTGTCGTGCCGTCGTCGCAGACAATGTCACGTGACGCCACCTCCCGCACCTGGAGGGTGCACAATAGAGCTGCTAGCAGCACAGCAATGCGCGCGCTCGCATTGGATGGTGGCATCTTGAGCTGCGCGGGCTTGGATTTAGTAATGAACACAAACCGCATCTTTGATTCGGCAAGATCTTTCCAAATGTGTGACGTGTGTTGGACCTCTAAGAACGGATACAGGAGTGTGTGCAACACAAAGATGCTTTC
The DNA here is from genome assembly GCA_023334595.1 of Pythium utonaiense. Classification (NCBI taxonomy): domain Eukaryota; phylum Oomycota; class Peronosporomycetes; order Pythiales; family Pythiaceae; genus Pythium; species Pythium utonaiense. Next base: position 16,382 of record JAADVE010000163.1, on the reverse strand, counting down.
AAGGTGAATACTAAAAGATTTTGAGAAACAATATTTTGTGTAGTGTGTAGATATCCGTTTTAAGGGAGAACGTGAAAGGTCGCGAGGCTCCATCCACTTCATTCGCTCTGCCACTCTTCATCACGAGCACCGCACGACATCCACCTCTGAGAATGGTGTGGAGCCATGCATGATGCTTGTCTTGTGTGAGACAGATGACTGGGATCCTAACGGCCTTCTACAGGCTACGTCGCTCTCTGAGGAACACGAGCGCGAGCTCCGCAAGATCTTCGACGACTACGACCAGGTACGTCCTGGCCTTCTCCGTAGGTAGAGCGGGCGGGCTACCACGAGGTCCTAATGGGCTGCATTCATTCATAGAACGGGTCTGGAGACATCGACGTGGAAGAGGTGAGCCCGGCGTTGTTGGTGTGCGTCGTATGCGTGAGCTGACGGTCGGTTTATCAGCTCCGAGACATCGCAGAAGACCTAGGCGAGCCTCTCTCGGAGGTAGAACTCGAGTATCTCGCAAAGGAATTCGACACAGACCAAAGGTTCGTACCATCTCTATCTACTGGGCTGGCGATCCATGTCCACTAACACTTGATCACCGCACCAGTGGAAGTATCAGTTGGCTCGAGTTCATCACGTGGTGGAAGCTGCCTTTCTAAAGAGCTACGAGCACCCTCCATCTTAACGGCTCTATGCCGTTCTTAACCCAAACATGTAGCCACTTCAACATCGAGGTCCACGAAACGGTGCTGACCTATTTCGGTCGTAGATTGATTGCGACGGCAACGAGCGGTTGCAGCACGATCCCATGGATTCGAAACGCCCGCTTGCAGTCAGCTCAACCCAGGCTTTGGCTCCTTGCCCGCATGCGAGCCGACAACTTTCGCCTATAAATACAGGCAACGTGGTCTCCGATCTCCGTCGCATATGCCTTCCCACTGTCGCGGCCTCGGTCCCGGGAGCAATACAGCCAGCTCCCGCTCTCCACGCACGTAAGGCGGAGCGCTGTACTCGAAGAGCTGTACTCCAACTGCGTACCGTGTCACTGCACTCCTTGCCGCTGCATCACCATCGCGACCACCCAAGCCACAGCACAGGCCCACGCGCTCCTCGTTCAGCACTAGCTAGGCCAACGTCCGTCAACTTGACGTGCTGGGACCGCGCATCCTTTCTCTCCGAGTTTAGATTGCCCCTACTGCCTATCGGGCCTCACAATCCCGCAGTCCCACTCCGTACTGGGCGTTCGCGTGCGCGGTGCCTCCACACATCCTATCGAGTAGCTCCACACCAAGCTACAGCGCGGAGGTACTCGAGCGGATAGCCAATACGAATGGCCGCCAAGCGAGAGCGAGCGGCGCCGGTGATCCATGATGACGGCTTCATGATCAATGGTTGTATGTTCCACGTCGACCCCAAGTACAAGCCCATTGATGCCATTGGCCAGGGCTCGTACGGAGTCGTGTGCTCCGTGCGCAACGCGGAAACGAATGAGAAGCTCGCCATCAAGAAGATCACGCCGATGGCAGGAGATGAGTGGGACGCCACCCACACGCTGCGGGAGATTCGACTCATGCGTTGCCTTGGAGCCCACGAAAACGTACGTAGCATCGTAGTCTCACCCCGAGTGCAAACCATATCTCACATCTCACATGTCATTTGAATCACTATAGATCATCTCTCTCAAAGACCTCAGCATGCGCGAGGACAAGGACGAGCTGTACATGATGATGGAGCTTGCTGACACAGACCTCCACCGCCTCATCCAGAGCTCGTGCCCACTTACGGAGGGCCACATCCGCGTGATCATGTTCCAGATCCTATCCGGTGTCAAGGCCATGCACGACAACGGCGTGCTTCACCGCGACCTCAAGCCTGGCAACTTGCTTCTGAACAAGGACTGCGAACTCAAGATCACCGACTTTGGTCTGGCTCGCATGATCCCCCGCGATCAAACGAACGACATCGGAGCAGCTTCAGCCGCTGACTCAGCCTCTGCAGCTTCTGTGGTCTCACCAATGACGGAGTACGTCGTCACGCGATGGTACCGACCACCTGAGCTCATGCTGGCGCCCAACGGCTGCTACGACGGAGCCGTGGATATGTGGTCTGTGGGCTGCATCCTAGGCGAGCTCGTCTCGAGGAAGCCCATGTTCCCAGGCACGGACTTTATGGACCAGCTCACACGTGTCTTCAAGGTCGTGACGATTCCAGACAAGGATCAGCGAGGGTACGTGATTGAGAAGGACGCGCTGAAGTTCCTCCAGTCGCTTCCTCCCACCCAGGAGAACGCAGTCGAGAAGCACTTCAAGAACGCACCGCCACTGGCGCTCGACTTGATGAAGAAGCTGCTCTGTTTCAACCCGAAAGAGCGTCTGTCGGCTGAAGAAGCACTGGCACACCCGTTCTTTGAAGGTGTCAAGGACGAGTGGGGTGAGATCACGGAGCTGAAGCTTGGTCACTCGCTTGAGTTCGCGTTCGAGCAGCAGTCGTTGCCGCTGTCGACACTGCGTCAGTACATTTGCGAGGAAGTCCGCGCATTCCGAGAGCGTGACGCCGCTGAACGCAAGAAGCGGAGCGAGAACCCAGAGACGACGAAGGGTACTGAGGCTGGAGCTGACAGTAGCAAGACCTCTTCGTCCTCTAACCAGCAGCATGGCAGTGTGTCAAGTGACGCAGCGAAGCAGGCATCCTTGCGTGTCGTCAACGACATGCCTGCAGGCCGCGGGTTTACGCTCAAGGGGTGCGACTTCAACGTGCCGCCCCAGTACAAACCTCTCCAGGTGCTTGGCGAAGGCTCCTACGGCATCGTGTGGTAGGAATCTTGTGCTACGTTTGACGTGGAAAGACACCGTCTCCACTAACGGATATGATATGACACTGTAGCGCTGCGACGGACACGACTACGAAGATCAACGTTGCCATCAAGAAGATCACGCCCATGGCCGGCGACGAGTGGGACGCCAAGCACACACTGCGCGAGATCCGTTTGATGCGGTACTTCGGCCACCACCCAAACGTATGCGTGATTGTTTCTCATCTTGTCAGCCGCAGCCTCACCTAATAACTCTTCTTGGTGCCTCCACACAGATCGCATCGCTGCAGAATCTGAGCACGTGCACGGAGAAGGACGAGCTGTATCTGATGATGGACCTCGTAGACACAGATCTCCATCGCCTCATCCAGAGCAAGACCAAGCTTGAGGAGGCCCACACCGCGTACGTTCGAATATGTATCCCATCCTGTGTGTGTTTGCTTCATCTGACTGGACTGTTGCACACTCAGCGCGATCATGTACCAGCTCTTGTGCGGCGCCAAGGTGCTCCATGAGAACGGCGTGCTGCATCGCGACCTGAAGCCTGGCAACATTCTCGTGAGCAAGAATTGCGACGTGAAAATCACCGACTTTGGACTGTCGCGATACATTCCTCACGGTGGCCGGGGCGGTGGTCAAACATCCAAGCACGCGAGCCACGAGAAAGGCAAGGACCTCATGACGGAGTACGTGGTCACGCGCTGGTATCGAGCCCCTGAGATCATGCTCGCACCGAACGGCACGTACGGGGAAGCCGTTGATATGTGGTCCATCGGCTGTATCTTTGGAGAGCTGCTCAACCGCAAGCCCATGTTCCCTGGATCGGACTTCATCGACCAGCTCACACGAGTATTCAGCGTCCTACCGGTGCCAGCGTCCGACAAACGCGGTTACCACGTCGAAGGTGACGCCCAGAAGTTCCTCGAGAGTCTACCAGCATGCTCCCCAGACGCCATCACCAAGCTGTTCCGAAAGGCATCGGCTGAGGCTGTGAGTCTGCTGCGTCGCTTGCTCTGCGTTAACCCAGAGCGGCGCATCACAGCCAAGCAAGCGCTCGCTCACCCATACTTCAAGAACATCCGTGCTCAGCTAGGCGAACCACCCGAGTTCCAGGTTGCCAAGGCGTTCGACTTTGAGTTTGATTACCAGGAGTTCCCGTTGGCGAACCTTCGCCAGCTCATCCAGGACGAAGTCAAGCTGCTACAGCAAGACCGCATCGCAGAGAGCGCCGGCGGTGCGAAGAAGGAGACAGTGAGCGACTCGAAGCCTGTCGGTCCACACGAAAGTGAGCTGTCGAAGACCCACGACCACGTGAAGAAGACATCTCCAAGCACAGCGTCCACGAAGCCAGACACGCACCACTCGCACACCCAGCAGGATGAGAGCGACAGCGAGACGGAACAAGACGTCGAGGACTGCGAAGGCTCCGCAGTCTCAAAGGAGACACCGCTGCCTGGTCCGTCGGAGTTCCTCGCCAGTAAGGCCAAGCACACGACCGTATCGAACGAAAAGCACCGCGAGCAGAAGCCAGAGTCGGATGACAACGAGGCGGTTGTCACGAAGAAATCGCCTGCGGATCCTCAGGATGACGACGACGACGACGAGCAGGTACCAGAGGAGATCATCCAAGTGGAACGCACGCGACGCCCTGCCAGTGGCAAGCTCGAGCGTCCACGCAGTGCGACGGGCACAGCCGCTAGTGCTGCGGCGGTCCGTCGAGCGGCGGCTGCGACCTCGCACCGCGACAGTCGTGATGAGGACCACCAACACTCGCGACAGCCTACATCGAACACGAGCCACCGATCCACGACGTCGTCTTCGTCTTCATCGGGCAACAACGAGTCCACGGAGCGCTGGGGCCACCCACGTCCCATCACAGCGACCACGCGGCAGACGTCCACTGTCACCAGCAGCGGCGCGACTGCGATCCTCAAGAAGTCGACGCCTACGAATGCATCAGCAGCAGCGGCTTCTCGACTGCTGTCGTCGTCTCGCTCGACGTCCTCAGCGTCGTCAGCGTCCAATCAAACGTCCTCGTCGTCTCTCCACAGTGTCAAGGACAACGACGACAAGAGCGACGCGTACCGCAACCCGGAGCGAGCGTCCACATCGTCCACTACAGCGTCTTCCTCTCGTTTGAGCTCGAGCCGCACGGCTAGCAGCCTCAGTGCGTCAGCGTCAGCGAAGGAGATCCTTCCGGACGGCTGGGTCAAGAAGATCCATTCCAAGTCCGGACGCGAGTACTACTACGATACCCACAACAAAGTGTCGTCCTGGAAGCACCCGTCGAAGATGGACAACATCTTCGGCAACAACAGCCACACGGAGACGAGCACAACCTCCAGCCGCGTGACCAGAGAGCCATCGACGTCTGCGACGTCCTCACGACGCACGATTTCGAGCACGAAGGAGCCTACAATCTCGACCTCATCATCGTCTCTTGCGACCTCGGGCGGTCCGTCGAGCGGCTCTGGCAAGGAGGCCTCGACGCTGCCCAAGGACTGGGAACGCCGCACGGACCCCAAGACGGGGCGGTTATTCTACGTGAACCTGGTCACGAAGAAGGCGTTCGCACGACTGCCGTCGTCTGTGAGTGCTGCAATCCTTACCACGTCCCGCGAGGCCACGACCATCAAGAAGTCGGCCCCGATCTCGTCGCACTCGTCCACTGCTGCGACGATCGATGCAGCACTCAAGAAAAAGACGTCGACGGTGCCGCAGAGCCCGGCGTTCTCTCAGATGTCGTGGCAAAAGAAGACGCCAACAGCTCGGTCCACAGCCACGGCGGGCGATGACTAGGCCAGCGCGTACCCACAGTACATGATACCTTGGTCGACTGCTACCTCCACGTCCACTCAATGCTTTCCCCGTAGGTCTCCAATAGCTTCCACATAGATACTACGTACAATATACACCTTGACAAAGCAGCTCGCGTCGATATTCACATAGCAACGAGGTTTCAGGGTCATGTTGATGGTTATACATCCACGCACACGACAGGGAGATGACGACGAAGGAGGTTGCGGCAGCGGCGACCAGCCTCTCTACCTACTCTACGCGCCGGTCACACCACAGCAAGCACACCCCACGGGCGTCTATCCCCTCTCGTCAGTCGGTACACACTCGTGCAGACGCGGTTTACGCCAGGGCGGCCTCAACGTTGATGATGAAGTGCGACAGGATCTTCATGGCGTTGGCCATGTCGCTGAGCTGGCAGTACTCGTTGTCGCCGTGGTACACCGAGCTCTTGCCGAAGCCCACGAGCGTCAGGTCGAAGCCTGCGCGCTGCAGGTCACGCACCAGTGGCAAACTACCGCTGATGGAGAACGGCTTGGCCTCGCCCAGCACCGACTCGATGGCCTTGGCCAGTGACTTGTAGCCGACCGACTCGAGCGAGCACGCAATGCCCTCGAAGTACTCGCTGTCAAACTTGAAGTCGATCTTGCCCGGCCAGTTCTCCAGTGGGAGGTTGTACTTGGAGCTTGGGCCGCGCTTACCCTCCAGTGACGTGATGTTGGCGTTGAGCTTCTCGACGAACGCGTACACCTTGGTCTTCAACTGCAGGAGCCCCACACACACACATAACGCCATCAATTCTCGACCCCAAGAGCCCACAGCTATAGCAATCCAAGCCCACGTACGTCCTCCATCTCGTAGAACGGCGAGAGACGCACGTCACCCGAGATCTTGACCCATGGTGGACTGCACAGACACACACACACATACAGCACATCACAGGAACGTCAGTGGTCAGCATCCGAGAGGGTGCATTATCGAACCGCACGTACATCTGGTTGAGGCCGTTCTGCGACGACTCGATGCGCGTGGCCTTCATGGTCGACGGGCAGGAGAAGTTGTACTCCTTCTCCTGTGGCAGCGGGCCGAACTCCTCGTAGAAGAAGCGCTGGATCTCGGTGATCGCGTCCATGCCGAGCTCAATGCCGTTGATGCCGAGGTTCGGGAGACCGCTGTGGAAGAGCTTGCCGGTGGCCTTGAGCGACCACGTGATCGCGCCGGCCGTGCCGATGCAGGGCTGGCTGTCCGAGCAGTCGATCCAGATCACTGGGCCGTTCTTGATGAAGTCGATCTTGCCCGACTCCATGAGCGTCTCGACGCCGACACCCGGGATCTCGCTGTTCTCCTCGGACGCGATCAGCACGCAGACGACCTGCGTCTTGACAGGCACCTTGCGCTTGGCCAGCTCCAGGAAGAGCTGCGTCATGAGCGCGACGTGGCCCAGACAGTCGGTCGTGCCGCGGCCGTACAGCTTGTCGCCCTCGACCGAGAGCGTGAACGGGTCGCGCGCCCAGCCCTCCGGGTTCGCCGGCACCACGTCCATGTGCGAGCCGACAAACGCCAGCGTCTTGTCCGTGTGCGCGGCGTCTGGGTGCACGTACTTAATGATCACGTTGCCGCGGTTGGGCACGAACTCGACGCGCTCCACGCTCAGCAGGCCGCCGTGCTTCTGCGTGTACGGCTCCAGCGCCTCCAGCACAAAGTCCGAGACAACGTTCTCCTGCGGCACGAGGCCCAGGCTAGGCGCGTTCTGCACCTTGTCCTGCAGGTCCACACAGAGAGAAAGCGAGCGGTGAGAAAGGCGGGAGAAAGGCGGTTGGTCGCTGCGAGGGTGGAGAGCTACGTACGGCGACGCCGATGAGCTTGCGCAGGAGCTCGACGTAGGCGCTCTCGTCGAGCGACAGTTGCGACAGCGTGGAGGCCATGATGATGGAGGTGGAGGTGGTGGAGACGGAGACGCTGTAGGAAAAGAGCTCTTGGGGTTCCGCGGCTTCGTCGACGAAGTGGAAATGACAGGCACACCACACAGAAGCAGCCACCTGCAGATGGGGATCTTCATTCGAAACCGTAAATATCATATATACAAGACTATGCGTTTATGAGATAACTATAACAAGTATTCAACACAGAATAGATAGTGTGACATACGGGGTATTGCGGTAGAGAGGTATCGGTGATGTTCAAGTGGTGGAGTGGGTTCGCGAGCATCTCATGTACCGAGTTTCGGGTACACAATCGACTCGTTTCTCATGACGCTAATTAGCTTAGTCCGGGAAGAGGCTAGCTCATCTCGTGTGTAGCCATCTCATCGACATAGGTCGCCTTTCTCTCTGTGTCCTGGTTCGCGACGTACACCTTAGCGCGTGAGGGCGCGTTCGTGTGGGTACCAACGTGAGTCACTCGTGTGGCATCGGTCTTGGGGCCGACGGATCCTCGTCGATTGGGAGCATACGACGTGCGCTCGTCTGCTGCTTTGCTGTGGGCCCGTGCTTCAGTCTGCCTCACCGACTTGGTGACGCCGAGACTCGTGAGCCAATAGCAGATCAGGATGGCAGCGTGGGACGCGACGATCGAGGTCTTGGCACCACTGACGATGTAGCGCGCGCCCTGGTGGTAGTCCTCGTCCGAGTGGTAGTAGGACGCGGAGCCCATGCCCGTGTAGTGCGTCCCACAGACGGCGACCGCCATGATCAACGCACTAGCAAAGCGGAGGCCTTCGTGGTCGGGCCAGAACGTGTGCTGCACATACAAAAGGTCAATGTTGTTGCCAATGAGAACTCATAAAGCGTAGTAAGGAAAGAACACACTGCTCGAAAGAGGATCCAGAACGCAGCGTTAGCTGTGGCGAAGGCGATGACACAGGAGAGGCCGACGACGCCCCCGTCGAGTTCCATCGTCGCATTCGCACGCTGGGCGGACATGCCCAAGTAGTGCATTCCCAGCACACCCAGTGCAGCGAAGAAGCCACCGCCGAGGATGTGCCAAAGTCGAGAGAAAAGTGCAGTGTACTAGAGGAGATAGGTGAGAGGGGAGGCTGGCACGCTCTCGTTAGCAGACAAGACGTACCTGGATTCGACGATTCACAGCCCCTTTCTTCACAACATTCTTCATCGCTGTCTTCTTCAGCCCGTTAATCTATCAAAGCCACGTCAGTATCCTTCGTTCACTGCCAGATTGTGGCAAAGCGACCAAGTACCAGCATTTGCTTGCGCCGGTCGCCTTCGATTTCGAGAAAGAAGGGATCTTTCGAGGCGATTTTGAGCCCGGCGTACACGCCCATGACGGGAAACAGGAAGGAGATTATGGTAAGGCCGAGCTCGAAGTGGATCTCCAGCTCTGTGCCGTCGTCAAGCTTCAGAGCGAGCGCGTTCATGCCCGTGAAATGTGTGCACCAAATACCACAGCCGCCTAGCGAGAGAGCCGACAACAGCAGCAGTAGGGACTTGGTCGCCTTGGTATCGTATTGCCGCCATTGCTCCATGAGCTGAATAGCTATACTCCACGTCGTTAGTATGAGAGTAGTGAGCACTCACTCACTGGACAGGACGCACTACAGAAGCTTCCCGTCGCAGAGATCAAGTACGACAGTACGATCACCGGCGCTGACCAGTGCTGCGCGATGTGGTCGCCGACCGCCATGGCTGCGTGTCAGATTAAAGGATCACGATACTCAAGCGGACGCAAACCTCCGCAAGCGATTCAGCGATCATGGAGATCTTGAGCCGCAAGGTGGAGCAGTCGGATTACCGCGAATACTTCCGAAGTCGGAGCTTAGAATAGAAGGTTGCTCCTGATGCAGGGAGTGTTGACGGGACGGTGTGACCTGCATTACCCTCGTTGATTTCAGTATCCGTCCTACAGCACATCACAGATCAAGGTTCGCCTGAATATACATTTCGTCACCAGGGAGCTCCGTTGAAGGTAGTATTGCGACGATCTTGGGCCCTAGCCGACTTCTAGTTAGATCTGCCGACTTCTAGTGTGCCGATGTATCAGCGTAGATCTTTGCCCGCGGGGGGATGAGAGCGTTCGAGGTGTTCATGTTGGACGTGCCTCTGGCAAGACTCTTCCCTGCGGTGGTCGCTGTGGCCTGGTTGCCAGCCAACGACGTTCTGTCGTCCTTACGGCTTCTGGACTTCTCCGTTATCTTCACGGACGCGGTCACTCCCAGACTCGTGAGCCAGTAGCAGATCAGGATCGAAGTATGCGAGGCAACGACGGCGGCTCGAGGACCAGGAATCACAAAATGATTCCGTAGATCACTACCGTCATCCTTATGGGAGTACCTGGCAGCGCCCATGCCAGTGTAGTGTGTACCGGCGATCGCAACGCCCATGATCAGTGCACTAGCCAGTCGTAAGGGCTCGTTATCTGGCCAAAACGTGAGCTAGTAATACGCAGAACCATGTCAGCACGCTGTCTCTATGTGAAGGCAACCTGATGCAGCGTCCTCACCGCGCGAAATATGATCCAAAACGCGGCATTCGCCGTCAGGAACGCGATCACGCAGGACAGCGCGACAACTCCAGCGTCCAGTGTGAACGTAGCGTTACAGCGCTGGGCTTCCATGCCGATGTAGTGCATTCCCAAGACCCCGAGTGCAGCGAACAGGCCACCGGCGAGAGTAAACCACAGTCTCGAGAACATGGCGGCATACTAGGCATCCGGACAGCCAACTCAGTTTGAACCCCCTTTCAAGCAACACAAGAAGACAGGCAGTACACACCTTGATTCGACGCACGACCTTTTCTTTCTGGACGACATCCTTCATGGAGGAGCGACCGACCTCCTTCACGAGGAGCTCCTTGCGGCGATTAGCTTCGATCTCGAGGAAGAACGGGTCTTGGGCCGCGATGTACAAGCCGAGAAACACTCCAAACACCGGGAAGATGAAAGATAGGATAGTGAGGCCAACCTCAAAGTGCATTTCGAGTAGCGTGCCGTCATCCAATTTCAAGTGGAGAGCGTTCATGCCCGCAAAGTGCGTACACCAAATGCCGCAGCCTCCAAGAGCTACGGATGCGAGGAACATGATGAACACCTTGGTGAGTTTACTTTCGTACTGCCGCCATTGCTCCATGAGCTGAATCGCTGTTGGATACGACACCAAGAAGATCAGAGACTTCAATTGCAGCGAGCTAAACTCATTGAAGCGTACTGCAGAAGCTGCCCGTGGCGGCGATCACGTAGGACAGCACGATGGTCTCCGGCTCCCAGTGCTGGTGGATAGCGACAAGCTCCGACATACTGTAGGTCCTCCAGCGGTCTCGTTGCCCCAACGTCCACTCTCTCGAAGTCTGCAGGCCTAGAGGATAATGGAGTCGGACGGGGCCAGCAGTCGGGGACCAGCCAGGGCTGCTAAATCTAGCGAGCCCAGCAGCAGTGGGGGTATCCTTCGTCTTCCATCGTCGTTCTATATGTGGCGGTGGATTGTTGCCTGATCTCTTCCAGCTCCTAGTCGTGCGTTAGCGCGAGGCTATCGCCACTGCGACGGTACAGCAGGAAGACGTGGAAAGTGAATACAATGTGTTTCATACCATCGTATAGGACGATTTCTTCACCCTTACGCTTCATTCACTGCGGCCTTGGTTTTGGAAGACTCCATGACGTAGACCTTGGACCGATCCCCCGACGTCAAGCCTGAACCAGCAGCCGTCATGCCGCGTGTCACGCGGCTTGCTTCCTTCTTGCCGATCGTGGACGCTGTGTTGCCGGTAACCCCATTCGAACCGTGCTCGTCGCGTCGGCTTCGACCCAGTGCCTCTGTCAACTTCATCGACTTGGTCACTCCGAGACTCGTGAACCAATAACACACCAAGATCGACGCGTGGGAGGCAATAACGGAAGCACTCGTGGCTTCGATAGAGAAGCGGACTGCATGGGCCTCGGTTCCGTCGTTATGCTTGTACGAGGCCGCGCCCATGCCAGTGTAGTGCGTGCCGCACACCGCGACACCCATGATCATCGCGCTGGCCAGGCGGAGCGACTCATAATCTGGCCAGAACGTGAGCTACAATCAAGTAAATGAGTCTCCACGACTTCAGTTCTCTAAACGCCACGGAACGCTTCGTACCGCTCGGAAGATGATCCAAAACGCAGCGGTGGCAGTACCAAATGCGATCACACAGGACACCGTCACGATCGGTACGTTGAACTCGATGGTCGCGTTCGAACGCTGAGCTGACATGCCTAAGTAGTGCATTCCCAGCACACCTAAGGCAGCGAACAGGCCGCCGCCGAGGATGTACCACAGCCGCGAGAACAGAGCTGCGTACTACGATACACACACAGACCACCACATGAGAGCTCGTGTCATGAGCGGATACCCTCTGCTGTTTTGTAACGACGAGACGAACCTTGATACGGCGAACGGCAGCTCCCTTCTTCACGACGTCCTTCATCGATGTCTTGTTCAGTTGCTTCACGAGAATCTCCTTGCGGCGAGTCGCCTCAATCTCTAGAAAGAACGGGTCTCGACTCGCGATGAACAAGCCGACAAACACGCCGAGCACTGGGAAGATGAACGAGAGGATCGTCATGCCCAGCTCGTATCGCATCTCTAGTGCCGTGCCGTCGTCTAGCTTCAGGTTGAGAGCGTTCATGCCAGTGAAATGCGTGCACCAAATTCCGCAGCCGCCCAGCGCTAGCGACGACAACGCCATGAGGAAGAGCTTGGGACCCCGGTGTTCAAACTGCCGCCATTGCTCCATGAGCTGGATGGCTGTACAGCGAACAGAGCAAAATAACTCAGACCTCTGCTTTCCATCAAGGCCCACCACCCCACGGCGGTCTCACTTACTGCAGAAGCTTCCCGTCGCCGAGATGATGTAGGACAGCACGATGTTGCCGTGCGACCAGTGCTGTCCGATGTGCACGTGGTGGCTTTCCATTGTGCTGAGTTCTCCTCGATCGCCGCCTCTGGGACGATAGAAAGAGATAAGGAGAGGTTGAAAGCAAGAGTGAAGTGAGACTCGAGCAGGACAAGTCATGCCGAGCCGCACAGAACTGGACGTACATACCTCCCACTGACTGTACGGGTACTAGCACTTCTGAGGACGCGACACAGAATGGGCCACAGCAGTCACTTGCACACCTGCTTGTATCGCGTGGCGACCAGATTAGCCACGGCACAGAGCCACGCAACAGCCAAAAGCAGATCCGGGACGAGATTGAGGGCGCTATGAATACCACGCTGGTCAACAGCATCGGGTGGTCTCGTCCTCAGCTGAGGGGACGAGATGAGCAACGTTGCTCCCAGTCGGCTGAGACGCAGTTGACAAAGTACGTCGTCGCAAGTGTTGTGATACAATGCCGTTTATTGTTTAATGGGAATATCAATGGGGTCCACAAAGACGGGGAACGGATCCTGAGAATGTGAGAGGCATCTCACGACGCCGAGGAGACACTACTGATGCTGTAGGAGAGAGGAGGGCCACACGAATAGATAGTGCTGCAGAGGAGAGGCTCTCGACTCCACTGAGGCGTGCGCTGACCACGCCTAGGCGCTGCACACCGTGCACTCCTCTTCCTCTTCCGGCTCCTCGTTCTTCTGCTGCTGCTGCGTTCGCTGGATCGACGCCTTGTCGACCGTGAACTGGATGGCGTTGGCCTTTGGACGCGTACGCAGGTAGTACATACCCGTCTTGAGTCCCTTCTTCCACGCGTAGAAGTGCATCGACGTGAGCTTACTGATCGTAGGGTCCGCAATGTGCACATTCAGCGACTGGCTCTGGCAAATGTACGCGCCACGGTCAGCAGCCATGTCCAGGATCGACTTCTGCTTGATCTCCCACACCGTCTTGTACTTCTCACGCACGGCCTCTGGGATCGTACGCACGTTCTGGACCGATCCGTGGTCGTGGAGGATCTGGTTGCGCACCTCCGGCGTCCAGATACCCAGCTCGATCAGCTCCTTCATCAGGTACTTGTTCACGATTGTGAACTCACCTGCCAGCACACGGCGGTTGTACATGTTGGTCGTGAATGGCTCGATCGACTCGTTGTTGCCCAGAATCTGGGCTGTCGACGCCGTCGGCATCGGCGCCAGCAGCAGCGAGTTGCGCACACCAAACTGCTTGACCTTGGCCTTGAGACCGGCCCAGTCCCAGCGCTTGGAGGACGGCGTGACGCCCCACATGTCGAACTGGAAGATGCCCTTGCTCACCGGTGAGCCTTCGTATGTCTCGTACGTGCCCAGCTTCTCAGCAAGCTCGTTCGAGGCCTCCATAGCCGCAAAGTATAGCGTCTCGAAGATGTCCTTGTTGAGCTCGCGGGCCTGCTCGCTCTCAAAGGCGTAGCCCATGAGAATGAACGCGTCCGCCAGGCCCTGGACACCGATACCGATCGGGCGGTGGCGCATGTTGCTCTTCTTGGCCTCTGGGATCGGGTAGTAGTTGATGTCTACGACCTTGTTGAGGTTCTTGGTCACCACCTTCGCGATCTTGTACAGCTTCTGGAAGTCAAACTGCTTGTCTTCCGTCACGAACTTCGATAGCGCAATGGACGCCAGGTTGCACACCGCCACCTCATCCGGCGCCGTGTACTCGATCACCTCGCAGCACAGGTTGCTCGAGCGGATCGTGCCCAGGTTCTGCTGGTTCGACTTGCGGTTCGCAGAGTCCTTGAACAGCATGTACGGCGTACCCGTCTCGATCTGCGAGTCAAGGATCGCGAACCAGAGCTGCTGCGCACGGATCGTCTTGCGGCCCTTGCCTTCCTTCTCGTACTTGGTGTACAGCGCCTCGTGCTCGTCGCCCCACGTGTCGAACAGGCCAGGCGCCTCGTTCGGACAGAACAGCGTCCACTCGCCATTCGACTCGACGCGCTTCATGAACAGATCCGAGATCCACAGCGCGTAGAACAGGTCACGAGCACGGTTGAGCTCGTTACCGTGGTTCTTCTTGAGGTCCAGGAACTCGAAGATGTCTGCGTGCCATGGCTCCAGGTAGATCGCGAAGGATCCCTTACGCTTGCCGCCGCCCTGGTCCACGTACCGAGCCGTGTCGTTGAAGACGCGCAGCATGGGGACGAGGCCGTTGGACGAGCCGTTCGTGCCGCGGATGTAGCTGTTGGTCGCGCGGATGTTGTGCATGCTGAGACCAATACCACCGGCCCACTTGGAGATACACGCACAGTTCTTGAGCGTGTCGTAGATGCCCTCAATCGAGTCGTCCTTCATCTGCAGTAAGAAGCACGAGCTGAGCTGTGGGCGCGGCGTACCAGCGTTGAACAGCGTGGGCGTGGCGTGCGTGAAGAACGCCATGCTCATGTACTCGTACGTCTCCAGCGCAGCCTGGATGTCCTCCTTGTGGATGCCCACGGCGACACGCAGGATCATCTGCTGTGGACGCTCCACGACCTTGCCGCCCACACGGAAGAGGTACGACTTCTCGAGCGTCTTGAAGCCAAAGTAGTCGTACTCAAAGTCGCGGTCGTGGATGATGGCCGAGTTCAGCACGTCCTTGTTGGCCATGATGATCTGGTACACGTCCTCGGCGATGAGCGGCGCGTCCATGCCGTTCATCTCGTGCTTGTTGTGGTAAAACAGCTCAATGTTCTCCGAGAAGACCTTGTTGGTGTTCTTGTGCAGGTTGGAGATGGAGATGCGCGCCGCGAGCTTGGAGAAGTCGGGGTGCTGGGTCGCGCAGTACGCCGCGGTCTCGGCCGCGAGCTCGTCCAGCTCCGAGGTGGTCACGCCCGGGTACACGCCCGCCACGACCTTCTGCGAGATCTTGATCGGGTCCACGTACTCGGCATTGAGGCCGTAGCAGAGCTTGTTGATGCGCGCCGTGATCTTGTCGAACTTGACATCTTCACGGCGACCGTCGCGCTTGATCACGAACATGGTGGAGGAGAAGATACGGCGGAGGAGGAGCAGCTACAGCGGAGGGGGGAGGCGAGGGGAGGGATGTGGTGGGGCTGCGGGCTCGGCCTTCTTGGCGATGGCGAGGGAAAACGCAGAGTGAGAGAGGAGGAGGAGAGGAGGGCGGAGCGTGGCGGGAAACAAGAGCGAGAAGCGCCGGCGGAGGGGAGGGGAGGGGAGGGGACGCGGTGGTTCGCGTTTCCTTTGGTTGTCAGCCCGGGGAGAAAGCGCGCGAACGGAGGAGGAACTCGGAATTCGAGTGGCGGCAAACCCAAAAGCAGATGGGTGCTATCGGCACGTCAGACCACGCAGATACTGGATTTAGTATGGTAGATGACGTGGGGATAGTGAACATGACTACCGCGAAATAGTATCCCTGTAGAAACCGATAGTTGAGGACGGCAGAGCGCGCGAAAAGCCAAAACCCAGGCGGAGCGGCAACTGCGAGAGGATCGGAAGTGGGTTATTGGATGTTGAGGCAATCAGAGGCAAAAACCGAGGAGGATGACGATGAAGAGGGAGAGGGGAGGAGCGCAGCGGAGAGGAGGGGAGGGGAGGACGAGGGCACGCGTCCTCCACGCGCCCGGCTGATCCGCCCTGGCAGTTGATGGGTACACTTGTCTCCATATCCACAGGAGATGCATCACTAGTGTTAACGGGCTTAGAATGCATGGGGGGCAGCTCTTGCTGCTGCCTTGGACGTGTCCTTGTTCACCTGCTCGAAAGGGTTCTCGTACGCTTCGTCGTCGCTGAAGTCGTTCACGTCACCCGTTGCGGAGAGCGCGAAGGACGCCGAGTACTTCTTCGAGTGTGATCGTGGAGATCGCTGACGATCCAGTTGCGCGAGCTCCACGAACTGCTGACGACGCCGACGCCACGCACTGATCTTCCGCAGCAGTCTAGAGAACGCGCCCAATTCCA
>JAADVE010000162.1:0-29444 GCA_023334595.1 Pythium utonaiense | reverse complement strand
CAACATCTGGTGCCCTTCATACGACATCGGACGAATTGCGTGCGTAGAAAGGCCACTGGTACAGTGAAATATAACGGGGTACAGTGTACCAAGCAGTCTTCAAGCTGCGAACCTCTATCGACCCGCTTTGGTGCCCTCTTTG
This sequence comes from Pythium utonaiense, assembly GCA_023334595.1. Taxonomy (NCBI): domain Eukaryota; phylum Oomycota; class Peronosporomycetes; order Pythiales; family Pythiaceae; genus Pythium; species Pythium utonaiense. The sequence goes on along the minus strand of JAADVE010000162.1, from coordinate 29,302 downwards.
ACCGTGTTTCGACAATTTACTTATGCCTTCCGTCTGTGGCTTCTCATCGCGAGAAAACAAGGAATACGAGCATGGAAGCCAACGCGTTCGCTCGCGACTTAGCCTGGTCGCGCGTCCATTCTCTTTGACGACTGGAGCGTGACCTGGCGCAGATGCAACGCACTCTAGTGTCGCTCGTGGAAGTCCATGAGGAGTTGCATGCCAGAGTGCGCGAGGAGCTCGCAGCCGACACCGACGCAGCCCGATCAATCGAAGCCAACGAGCCACGTCTAGTGCAGCCATTCTCCTTTTTTTGGACTTGTGTTGCACTACTTCGCAGCATGAGCTATGAGATGAGACTGTCGTCCGATGCAAAGCCGATTGGAATGTAGTGGAGCCTAACGAATCAACATCTGGATCGTTTTGTCGATGTCGTGGATGCGCATTTGATCACTGTCTTGAGGTGGCACGTAGGTCGAGTCGCAAAGGGCTGTATACATGGTGCGCAGGCGCAGACAGATGGTGTCGTGTTCGTCGAGGTGGTCCTTCTTGTGGCCGTCTGGATCATCGGGGTCTTGTGGGACGTCAGAGTATATGGTGCTGAGGCCATTGATGCGCATGAGAACACCTAGGACGCAGTATAAGCCACAATTAACGGAGTCGTTAGCTGCTTGCTTCGGCTCGGTCATGATCGCCAGTCGAAGTGTGCTGAATATGTTGTCCTCTCGTCCTTGATCGCGACGGAACCATCTCTCCAGAAAGGGAAGGAGTCGTCCGTGGAACGTCTCGGCCAGCTCTCGCACATAGTCCTTGATCAAGAACGGATCGTGAATCCCGTGTGTGATGGCGTTCGTAGACCAGTCGAACTCGATGATTGACACCACCCAGTGGCAGCCGCCGACACGACGAGGAGACACGACAAAACGAACGTCCGTCAGCTTCACACTGGGCAACGAGAAATTGATGTCGCGTGTCCAGATACAGTCGAGAACCATGTTGTCTGCCCGGTTGGCACCGATGGCATGTAGATCGAGCTGAAGCATCGCGTCGGAGATCAAAGCTGTGTCGGCCATCTTTCCGACAGCATGGCGGAAGGAGACGTCGAAGTTCATACACGGGTTGCTGGTCAGAGGGGCAGCAAAGGAACCGAGCGCTGGCGCCCGCTTGAACGCAGTGATCACGGCAGACCTGATGTGCTCGATTGCAATCGTCTTTCCCGCGAACCGCTGGAAGTTGAAGATGCGGTCAATCGTCTCGGAGGTCGCCCTGGAAGCTGTTTCTTCGAGCCAGGTCTTTGTCTCGTTGGTGTCGGTGGGCCTGCAGCCTGTAGAACTGCATCGCCATCTTCACATACTCCCTGGTCATGGAAACCACGTGAGACAGTCAAGTAGAGTAGGATCACAGGTGTCGTACTCACTCTGTGTAGATCTTCGAACCCGTTGCGAATTGCTCAAACGAAACAGCGAATGATGTCTCACTTGAACTTATCAAGTCGTACAGATTGTTCTTCGTCTGCCGTCTCTCGCCTTCAATCGCTCCACTCATGAGGTGAACTCTTTCTTTCGTGACGAGGCCTGAGTACATGTGCTGATCTGGGTCGATTGCTTGCAATGCCACACTTGGGATGCGTGCACGAATTGATTCGACTGGGTACCGCTCCACGGCTCGCTCAATATCGCTCGACACAGGATGGCGCGAAAGACAGTACACAAAGTCGGGCAGGCTGATCCACTTGGGCATGACGACTCGGATTCATCTTGCCTTCTTGTTGGTAGTGTCGTCTACAACAACGCCATCAGCACATATTTCCAGAGCTCGATTATGGCAGCATTAGACAGAGTACCTGTTCGTTATCTTCCCTTGGCACGTGGGTTGAGCTGGATAAATTGGACTGAGGCAGCTTCTCTACGTGTGCGAGGATCGTCGTCGCTGGAGCTGCTTCCTTCTTCAGACTCGGGTGCTGTTGTGTTTTCGACTGGACGGATACTGAACTTGGCGAGCAGGCGGTCTCGCTTGGCACCCATTTCTGCAAGAAATGCAGCGTCTTCAGCATCGTCGGAGATTACGACCGGATCCGCGGCAGTTCCCGACGTAACAGGCGCGTATGTCCATGGCCATTCGTGTGAGTGACTTGGTTTCGCCGCCGCCGAGGACTGTGGTGAGGTCTGGCACTCCGTCGAACGCTGCGGCGAGGTCTGGCGCTCAGTCAGAGGCTGTGGCGAGGTCTGCTGCTTGGACAAAGGCTGCGATGTAGTGTGGAGCTCAGTTGTCTCGTACAGATCCAAACGTAGCGATGGCATCATGTCGCCTGGTGACGTGTGGCTGAGGTCGGAAAACAAGATCTGAGATAGGCTTTCTGCCATTATGGCGTCCACAGGCACGTCGTTTAGACCCGACATGTCAGTCAGAGAATCTTCGCCTTCGAGTCAGACACAGAGTGTTAGTTGACTTGCCGTCGTTGTTCGTATCATGCGAGTACTTACCAGTGTCCACGTCTGTGATGAAATCGAGCGAATGCTTCAACGAAGCGATCACGGCAGTCGACTCGCTCGTGTCGACGATCGAAGACTGTGTGTCTGTGATGTCTGTGAGTGCTTCGCTCTTGATCGAGGACTGTGCGATTGCCTCGCTCTTCACCATGTCGATCTTGGTGCTGGTCTCGATCCCACCAACAACAGCATCCACGATGTCGTCTAGTACGCTTGCGACGGCTATCTCCATAGGCATCTCAGAAATGAAATCTCTCGCACGGAGCAGTTCTCGAGCGTCAATAGGCCTCGTCGTCACTGCGAGCACCACTGTCATCGTCATCGTCTGACGAGCAAGAAGCCGCGTCGTCAGCACGCGTGGTACCTGACTCACTGGAACGCTCCGTCGCTGGCGTCGAGGAACTCTTCTCTTGAGCGTTGTGAAGATGCGCGACCACGGTGTCAAGGAAACTGGACACCTGTTTAAGTGTCTCGTCAAAAGCGTGGGACGGAGTGTTCGCAAGGCAGTTGACCAGCTTCTCTACTGCATACAGCGCAGCCTCCCGCTTCTCTCTTCGTGAGAGCACGACTTGACCACCACGTTCAGTACGACACATGCGTACGTACGTTGGACCTGGCGTAGCTTGCCGACTCGTTGACGTACCAGGTCGTGGCGCAGCTGGGTCTTGCTTGATAGTCGTGGAGTATCGAAGGGACTCCAACTTAACGACCGAGCTCTCCAGTTTTGATACGAGATGTGCGGCTTCACGGAGTTTCCATCGGCGGTCGATACAATCAGCTGGGAGTGCGGGCATCTTCAGCATGTCACGGCACACGGCAAAGATGTGCCTGCAGGGAAGACGCATCGCGACTTGGAACAGACAAGTGCAGGTCCACTTGACTGCCGACACGCGTTGCACCAGCTCTGACCAATCGATCTCGTACGTCGCCCCGTCGTCGAACTCATCCTGCGGTGTAATCCGCCACTCACTGCCGGTCTTCCTGGCCGCGTACATCTGCCACTCCTTCTCTACATTTGCCAAGGCAAAAACTGAGATGAGCGACGCACAGCGATGCAAGAATGGGGGTAGCCCATGGAACGTGCGACTGGTTATGGTGGCTGCTTCGATTTCTTTCCCAACCGCGCGACACGACTTGATAAGCCGCTGGATCATTTTGCTGAGGCACTCATCGATTGCAGTCTTCTTCCCAATCAGATCTTTGAAATGCTTCCAGCTTGACTCAATTCTGTTCGTTGTCGTGTTATCGCAGGAGAAATGCTGAGCTCTGCCGACGTTGCTCCAGCTCATGTGGCAGTTTAGCCAGTTGTTCTCGAAGCACCTGGCCGCCTTCGTGTTGATCTTCGTGACGAATGCACAAAAAGAGGCGACGCACTACGCGTACTGCTGCGGCGTTCAGCAGTAGATCAGTTCAGTCACGCGTTGTTGGACTTTCTTCTTTTCTAAACGAGACAGACCAATCTTCGACATCGCACGATCGATCGCCCGCAGTGCATGCACCTGGCAGAGGATAATCTGGTGGCCACGTGAGTAAACAAACCAAGACGATAGCATCGATCCAAATCACTCACCATGCTGGATGGAAACAAGCTTCGGAGCACCTTTCGTTCGGTGAAGTCTTTGTCCACGACGAAGGCTTCGATTCGTGCCCAGGCTGGGTTGTGCTTCTTGAAGTAGGCGAGTATAGCGTGCAGTACCTCCTCACGCTCACTTAGAGCCAGAAAAATCGAACACAGAGACATCTCTGCCCGTCGCACTGGTCACCAGCAGTGATCCTGTCGAGCAATCTCGTTAGAGCTTCCTCAGGTGCGCAAAGACCAATCAACCTACCCGTGTGGTAGCCACGGTCGTTTGTGTTGTAAGTCCAGTCGACAACAACAACCTCGGGCCACGCCTCGAACATTGCAGCTTGAGCGCTGCTCTGGAACGCGAATGCCACAGTTTTGCCGGTCTCTCCCTCGATAACACCGTCGTGGATGATGGCACAACGATTGCCCTCGATCTTCTCGTACTCTGCGACTAGGCGCTTCATCCGCTCTTCGCTGGTCCGCCCGCCAAGTCGAGCATTGTCGATGTTGCGCACATCTTGTGTGGTCACTGTCATTCCTATTGGCGCTGTTAGCACTCTCCAAGAAGATGAAATCACAGCAGAACTGTCATACCTGTTGTGTAAGTCATCCACGCAGCAACCTCGGTAGTTGAAGTAGACGCCTGAAGCGTGACGTCGACCTTCTCGAGCAGCTCGACACTAGGGACTTTCTTGCAATCCGTGTAGCGCCGCATGAGAGTTTTCGTTCGACTGTGATTGTGCACGGTAGTCTAACATGAGTAGCCGTCAGAGGGTCAATAGGACACCAAAATCCACGAAGTCCGACGGCTACGAACCTGGCTCTTGACTCAACAAACCACTCAAGATCACCGGCAGCCGTCATCCGTTGATTTACTTCCGCAATCATCCGAGCTGGGCAGCCAATATCGTTGACGCGCTGGTGCTTGCGCTGACCCGTCCCTCTGGGGTAGTTCTTGCAGCCGTGGGTGCACCAGTAGTTGGTTGACCTGGTAGTGCGTCAAGTGGGGTGGAAGCTGGCGGTGTGGATGAGACCTACAACACGTACCGTTGAGAAGCCGGAACAGAGTCAATGTACCGCGATAACCTACCCATTCCACTTCGCAGCAGTCTTGCTGCTGCGTGCACGAAAATTCAAGTTGTTTTCATCTTGGAATGTCGCCCACTGCTCGTCAAAGTCGGCCCATGACCGACAATCCACGACATGGAAGTCGGGAGCAACGCTACGGATGCCGGTGTCGGTAGCGACGGCGGGGCCATCTTCTTCATATTCTTCGCAGGGAGCCTCATTTTCAGCTATTCGCGCATCATTTCATCAATCCGCTACAGATGGAGCTCACAGTTAGAGTCTCTACATACCGCGAGCTTTCTTCGTTGGTCGTTCATCCGCTTTTTGGCTGACATCCGACTTGTTGCTTCTCTTCCTGCTGACGATCTCGGTTTTCGAGGATTTCCCCTCAAAGTCATCATCGCTCTCATCCTTCCATGTCCGTGAACTCCCACTAGAGGCGCGCCTCTTCGCGATCAGCTTGGCGTGCTTCGTCTGACGCATCGCCGTTGTCGTTTCCCGCCGACCGACCAAATTTCCTGCTTTCCCTAATGCACAACCGACCTAATGGGAGCGCCAATGCAAGCACGACAAAGTTCGATTGCTGGACGGATACCTAAAGCGAACTTAGTGACCCGAGGGGTTATTTTTCATTGCAGTCGATGTCGTATGCGATGTTGTTTGACGATGTCGCTGTAACGTCTGGCGCGGTCCGCTCGACGGAATTTGAAACAGAGGAAACGTGAATCGTACAGACGCCACCGCAAGAATACAGGGCGGGTAGGCGAAGGTTAGGTACTCGTACAACTGGATACGGACCTGCGATATCAAGATGGAGAGGCAGACTCGACTGGCGGATGGAGATAAGAACATACAGGGCGACGTCTCCGACCAGCCCCAGATATAACTTGAGAGAGGTAGAGTCACAGCGAACGGACTGAACGAAAGAACATGAGCGCGGAGGTGCTGGAATATGAGAGCTCGATGCTTCATGTCGTCTCGCTGCCGCCGCCCCGCCCCTTAAAAGCACCGTATGAGTCTACGCTACGACGTGGTATGCTGCTGCTGAATGATATGCTCGTGGATCTCTGCTCAAACTGAAAATCTGTGACGATCTGTAGGGCGACGACGCAATCCAGCAGCCGCCAGAGAGAGCGATGAGCGGCCTGTCAGGGCGTCACGAGCGACGCCGATGACAGACGGAGGCGTGAACGCTAGTTGTGAGTGGCGCAGACAGGAGATCCACGATCTGCGCGAGGCTGTCGCGAAGCTGGAGGGCAAATCCCTAAGGCTGCAGCATCGCCGCGACGAGTATGGTGGCACCCAAACACATAATCAACCGCATCACCGACGACCAGCAACTGCAGCGCGTGCAGGAAAACAGATCCACGTGGCTCTGGGCAATGACACAATGGCACACAGTGGACCAAGTCCACACAGGAACTGAGCCAGCGAAGGCAGCAGTGGTGTCGATCTTCGACGGCGGTATCAGTGGAGGCGCCGGCGATGATCCAGATGTGGACAAGTACGTGGAGAGCAAGGGGCGGTTTAAAGATACGATCATCGCGGTGTACAGCGTCGCCATGACTACGGGCGCCCAGACGAGCGCCTGCGGACGCATCAACAGCAAGTGGGTAGCCAGGCATGAGAGAATTACGCGGCTGTGGACGAGGACTCGTGGATGCGCCTCGCGGACGCCCTGGAGCTGGACCCCGCGCCTCGCGGACGCCCTGGAGCAGGACCCCGCGCAATTGTCCGGGCGTGAGATTGTATTGAAGCGTGTTTGGCGGCTCCATTTAGCCTTCGACAGGACACAGCGCGTGGACAGCAAGCGCATGACGAGGGTGGCAGAGCTGTTCACCAAGCAGCTCTGCCGGGAGCTCCAGTGGGTGCGGCGGCTCATGGAGATCCTGCACTGTGTTCTCCGTGGCGTGATCGATGAATGCCGTGACCCTGTCCAGCACCACGAACTGCCACTTGGTGAGCATATCGACCTGCTCGAAGGCCGCTCAGATCTCCGAGTCCGTGAAGTCGTGTGGAACGGCACGGACACGACGTCCACGCCGTGGACGTGCACGGATGAAGCGGTACAGCTTCATCGTGAGCGACGACTCGCCGGCTCTCATCCTTGCCGGCTCTCGTGCGGCGCCGCTTTCCCGAGGATGAGTTCGGCGCTCACCATGCAGACGACAACGTCCGACCACATGCGCATCAAGCCAGTGAGACTGAATGGCAGGAGACAATCGACGAGGTACACGTCAGCGACGTACCGGGTGCTGCGAGGCGATGGCGTCATGTGGCGATGGTGCCACGCGTGATCGTGGCAAGGACGACGGTGCCGTGCACACGCGAGTTGAACGAGTTCATCGGGGGAGAAGCATTGTGTATTATGTGTGAGCTCGCACTTGCTCTACTCGAGCGACAAGGCAGGGCCGCCCGGACGTGGGCGTCCACGCTTCTTACCTGTCGTCTTGCCCTTCGTCACGAAGACCGCTCTCGGTGGTTTCAAGCCGACAACGGGAAGACGAAGGCCAACGCGGCATGCGATCAGGTGCACACAGTACGCGTGCTTGATCCATGTACGGCAGCCGCAAGTGCCGGCGTTCACGTCCACTGTCCACCCGAAGGCAGGCTGCTCAGCCACTTCAATCTCCTCCTCAGCCGTGTCAGACTCGTACGACTGGACGTCCTCGTCAGCACACCCACCACCAGCATTGTCTGAGCTGTCATGTCCACCAACGCCAGCATCTTCTCCGTAAGCGATCGTGGCGGCGTTGCGGCCAAGCTTTGCACAACGTAGAACGTGTGTGCAAGAGGCTGGTTCCCAGTGAGCATAAAGGGTATCGTTGCCCGTGGGACGACGGTGACATTCAGGCACATCTCGTCGCGAAGGCGCTTGTACCGAGTCACTTGATCAGCCGCCGGCTCCGGATCCATGGCGAACGGCGGCATCTTGATCGACTTGTCGTGCGCAGCGCTCAGCAGCTCCTTGAAGAGGGTGTTGATCGGTAGCGCGAAACCCTTCGTGTAATCGCGTTTGAACTCGCGATTGAACTGCTCACAGGGATTATTCGTCTTCGCATGCCCGGGTGGGGACGCCGCGCAGAACGACCGTGTGAATCGCCCAGATAGCCACTGCTCGCAGAACTTCGTCGTGACCTTCTCACACCCAGGCGTTGCAGCCCAGCATGCCACTGCCTCGTTGGTGCGCGTCGCGACGTCATTGATGCTCCGTGAGTAATGAATCCGGTAGACGTGCCTGTAGATCACCTTCTTGATGGCAGGATCCATGCCATTGGTGTACTTGCGCACGTTAGCCATAACGTGGAAATAACACATCAGAAAATCGAGCGGTGGATTCCCCGTGAGCTCTTCGGCAACGACTTCTTCCATGGCATTTCGTTGAGCCACCTCGGCATCCGCCATGATGAACTTGAGGACGGGGGTCTCTCCCGTGATTGTCGTGTACATGTTGAGGAGCGCTGTGATGGCAGTTTTGTACTGGGTGGTCTTACAGTCAGATGACAGAAAGAACGCTACTGGATTTAAGTGCCGGCCCAAGTCGGGTACTCCAATCACAACAAGCGGAAAACGCGACGTGTTGGTCTTGTAGGTAGCGTCGATGTGGAACACGTAGGTGGCAGCATAGCGCAGCCGTCGGATCATACATCCAGTCGGAAAACCAACGACCACAGGCTCTTCATCTGTACCCGTTCCCAAGGAAGGGTGACCGTTGGCATCTGTGGTGAAGCCGAACACAAAAGCCTTGTAGTCGTAAAGACCGCTTCGGAATCGGTGGGTCTGGATCAATGCTTCCATATCATCGACGAAGGCTGTCTCGTTGAGCTTTTGTTTGCGGTAGTACGTGCAGAAATTCTAGACCTTTTGCAGTAGCCCATTGGTTCGCTCAGGAGTAAGCCTGAAGTTGGAGATGAGGCGGTTCAGGATAGCATTTGGCTTCGCTCGTTCAACGAGCGCGTTCCGGATCGTTCTCTTCATGTCGAGGTTGAGTTCGGCCCGCGTGGGTGATCGTAACTGCGTATGGTGTTCACCGTGTTTGTACACCACGCACTTGGCTGGGCGATCTTCCTGCTCGTTACACGAGAGGATCTTAACGTGCCATTGGCACGCCATGTCGCTGCGCGCCATGTTGCACGCCTTGGACTTGCATTTATAGATCTGATAGCACATCTGGTGGGGGTTGCGCCGGTCAAAACAGATTTGGCAGCGTTCGTCTTGGCTCTTCAACATGCCATGAGTCTTTTGGTTGTCGAGGAAGTCGTGGGCCTGCTCTTCGACGCACTCAGGGATGATGAGCTTCCAGTCGTATTAGAACGGCATTCGTGAGGAGGCTAGATGTGCACTGAGCGTCACACGGAGACTCCAGATGCGAAGGGCGCTCACTGTCAGTTTCGTTGTGTAGCTCACTTTTGCTATTTCATCCAACAGGATCTCAAGTTTTTTTTTCCAGCCAATCAGTACCTTGAGTTATGCTCTATTTTTGTGACTGTCGAGAGTAGGATACCAAAGGGAACTCATCCAATCAGCATTGACATCCATTCTTGGCAGCCAATCACATCGTCAGAGGTGGTGCTCTCTGTATTCGGCAGTCATTTCCCTGTAGAATCGCAGCGATTTCTGTGATTCTGACTCGCTTTATGTGAGATTCAGTCACACGCTGTATTTCTCATAGTCTTCCTGTATTTTCAGGTCCTGTCGGTCCGCTCGAGTCCAGCTTCGTCTTTGTTCGACCAGTCTCTCGGTCATTCCTCTGTGAGTCAGCACGCTTGTCGTCATGTACGTGGACAGGTCGCTGCAGTACCGATCAATCTGCATAGACAGGCTCGATCGGCAGTGCTCCACAACACTCCCACTCACTGTCGAACGCTGCTTGGTCGTCGTGGCTCAATGCGGGCCCGGTCGCGTAGGTACTCGAATCGCTTTGTCCCGAGCGCCTTGGTAAGGATGTCGGCCAACTGGTTCTGCGTCTGCATGTAGCTGATCTTGATGTCACCGTTGGTCACCTTCTCGTGGATGAAGTGGTGTCTGATGTCAACGTGTTTGGTTCGTGCATTTTACCCAGTGTTGTGAGTCAGCGCGATTGCTCCTTGGTTGTCCTCCCACACTTGCGTCGGTTGCACTTGTTCGTATCTGAGGTCGCCCAGCATCATATGCACCCACAATATCTCTTGCGTACACAGGCTCAGCGCTAGGTACTCGGCTTCAGCTGAACTCAGTGTCAAAGTGTGCTGGTACTTGAATTTGTACACGATACGTCCACCGTTCATTACGATCATAACGCCAGAGATGGAGCGTCAATCGTCGACGCTTCCTCCCCAGTCGCATCACAGTACGCGACAGGCACTTGTTCAGGATCACGGCTCCGACTGCTGTCAGCAGTGCTACAGTAGTAGGACTGTCGCACTCGTTACCGTACAAGACTCTGAGTGTCCAGTCTCGTACATGCACACTCGACCGGCCTCTGGCACTGCAGCCTGCGCTGCAGTGTCACTCGTGACCCAGCTGCGAGGGACACGCCATGATATTCATCCAGAATCCAACGGGTGCAAACCCCACACGAAGCCAGCGATCGCCTTCCCTTCCCTTCGACTACAGCGCAGGAGAGGCAACGTAATAGTACGAGCCCTGCGTCCAATCGCCCGCCTGTTGATACATACGGTACGATATTAATACCATAGTTGATGCCTCGGTCACTCGTCGTGTGTAGGTACCATATGGCCGCGATCCAATGCTTCACACGAGGGTTCTCCATGAATCGGCTCAGATGAGTTACTGCATACGCTACGTCCGGTCGTGTGCACTGCGCGACGTACTGGAGGCTACCGATCAGCGATCGATACGGCTTCTTGGACATCTCAGTCTTCTCATCGTCCGTCGTGGGTTGGTCTGCCTTTGACAGCTTCAGACTTTGGTCACATGGGTTGGAAGTCTGACGTGAGTGCTGCTGGTTGAAGCGTTCTGTCGTGTTCTTGATGTACTGGGTCTGTGTGATGCTCATCGTGCACTTCTCGCGGTTGTAGTCAATCTCCATACCCAAGAGATGCTTCACGGTCCCAGTTCCTTCGTGCGGAAGTCCGCAGTGATCCCCTTCTTCACATTGTCCACCAGCTCTTGTGTGCGTGCTCCAACCACGATGTCATCAACATAGAGACACAGATATACCATGTCGTCACCGACTTGTTTCACGAAGATGCACGCGTCACCACCACAGGCAGTGAAGCCCAGATCGATCAGCACACAATGGATGGTCTTGAACCAGGCATTACCGGCCTGCTTCAATCCATACAAAGCCTTGTTCAGCTTTAGGACGTGGTTTTCGTTGACGTCCATCCCCTCAGGGATCTCGATGTACACGTCCTCCTGCAGCTCCGCATTGAGATATGCTGTGTCCACATCCAGTTGCCCCAAGTGATGCACATAACGAGAGCATCATGCGGATGGCACCCACGCATGCTACCGCAGCGGAGGTTTCGAAGAAGTCACTCGATATCAAGTCTTGTCGGACTATTGATCATATCGCTCCATGTCTTTGTCCTCCTTTCTACCCCGCCAGACAAGGATCATCGCGCACGCCACCACATCGCGAGTCTACACACCCCAGGCCACACGGCGCCTGGACCTTACTCCTATCGGGAGGAAAAGGCAGGATCACAGGGGAACCGGGTCACCTCACAAAACAAAGGGACATTTCACAGGAAGGTACAACTTCCATCGCGCATCGTCTGACAATCTTTTGCATGCGAAAGAGGTCGAGTCGTGACTCACCCACCACATAGCACTGTACTGCCGGGACCTTCCCGCAGAATCCGTACTTAATTGTTCAAACGCAATCTGGTTGTTTGGCGGTGCCTATCGAGTCTCGGTGTCACACAGCACGACATCACGGAGCACACAGTCGCCGCGAACACGAACGTCCGTCACATCCTGACGGCTGACCGCTCCAGCTCCAGTTGGGTGTTGTATGCGCGCGTGTGCCCCCGTGCCATTTACGCCCTCCACCTCCCGCCCTCCCCATAAAACGACTAGTGCTGTACGTGCAGTGTTACGCTGCCATGTTTGTATGGGAATTGACTGTGTCTGACTATTGTGTTCCTTTCTATTGTAGATACCATAACGTTTAGTAGTACTTCCTCTGTCTCACAGAACTATGTGAGTTGAGGTTTTATGTGGTATACATGAATTAGGTGAAATGATCTGATTGGGCCAGATTGGCTAGAATTTCAACAGCTTAGTTCGAAGCCGAAGGCACCTGGAAATTGGCGCGAAATGGGTCGCAAGCACGGCTCGACCGACATCAGCGCCTACGAGCGTCGTCGCATCCTCTCTTTCTTACTACCCGACGGGAGCCATGCGGCAAGTCAATGAAGGGCGAAAGCACGGTAGCGGGGACGAAGTACGGGCACCACCCGAACGCGATCAAGTGAGCTCGTAGCCGCTGTCTCAGTGCACCGTCGCACTTCAATCCGTACCACGGCTGCTGCCTTTGACGTTCCGCATGCGTCGATGCATCGCCATGTGGGCAAAGGGAAGGCGCTTATAGCCGTCACCGTCCCCGTGAAGCCCACCATGACGGAGGAGCAGCGCCAAGAGAGCCTACGGTTTGTGTTGCCTTTTGTGGACCGTCCGATTTGTACTTAAGTTACTACGACGTCAAGAACTTTGATATGATGGTGCTGTGTTGTGTAGGGTTGCGAACAAAGCATTTTGAGGCCATGTACGAAACCGTACACGTCGATGAAAAGTGGCTTTACGCCCAGAAAGTCGCCAACCGACTCATCTTGACACACGACGAGCGCGAGCCTCGTCTCACCTGTGCAAACAAACGCTTTATTACAAAGGTCATGTTCTTGGCGGCGGTTGCGCGTCCGAGATATAACTACGATCGTGGATCCGGGTTCGACGGGAAGCTTGGCATCTTCCCAATCATCCAGGAAAAGATGGCGCAGCGGACAACGAATAACCATACCCGTGGCAAGACCGTCCTTCAGCCGTTGTCAGTCGATCTGCACGTGTACCACGACTTGCTGTTGTCAAAGGTGCTCCCGGCCATCAAGGCCAAGATGCCAGGTGAGTGACGGATCCTGTGTGTGCCTACTCATTGTCTAATGATCTATTGTGTAGGGCGGCGTGGGCAGACGATCTGGATTCAACAGGACAACGCCTCTCCACACGTGTCGGCTGAAAAGGCCATAAAGGAGGCTGGGCCGGATGTCTATGCCTGGAGTGTTCAGATCCGACACCAGCCTCCAAAGTCACCGGATCTGAACATCCTAGACCTCGACTTTTTCCACGGCATCCAAAGCCTCCAGCATCAAGAGCAGGTCTTGTCGGTGCCTGACCTTGTCGATGCCATGTGCCGCGCGTACGCGAACATGCCTGTTCGTACTCTAGAGAAGTGTTTTCTAACACTACAGGCAGTCATGGAGGAGATATTGCTTGTTGGTGGGGGAAATAACTACAACTTGCCCCGCGTCAAGAGTGTTCATTTCCCAGACGGGAACTTTCCCACTGCATTGAAGTGCAGTGACCGCGCCTATTCGGCTGGTATTGATGCCCTTAAAGCCCACCCCGAAGAAATAAACCCGTCTTTACATGCCACAAATTTGGACCATCACTCTGAACGTGTGTTTTGATTGGCTGCTCGGAATCATATCAAATCATAACAGCCAATCGACGCTAAGAAACCTCATGTCGTAGGATTCCACTGGCGGGAATGGATTGGACCGTATGGGCCTGACACCACTTTTGATGGATAGACACGACAGAGCGCTATCTGAAAATGTGGTTTTGGTGAATTATCGGTTGAAATTGACGCGACATCACAAGATTGTTTCAAACCCACATAGAATAGCTGGAAAAAGCCTTGTTCTATACTCCATGCAACCAGACATGTCAAAATTAAGCTGCAGACAGCATACATAAGGTGAAAACAAGGCTCCGTGTTCAACCAGATTCAAAATCGCCTTGGTGATTTCGTCAAACTCGCATTGTTCATTGCTATAGAGGAAGTAATATATAACTCGTATAATGAGAGGATAACAGAGCTCAATGTAACGCGAGATTTCTAGGATTTATGTGCATCAGCTTGCTTTCTTTTATTCCTCTCAGCGCTGATTTTGGGATCGGATTCTGTGTCGCTCACGACGTTGACGACGTTGAAACTCGGCAACGAACTCGCGCAGGACGTGTGTGATTGGTCGAGTGACGGCGTCCATTTCAGCAGGGCGCGCGGCCTACTGTCGACGAACGTAATATCCACGATTCCGTCAAGCTTGTGCGTATTGTTGTACTCAGCTTGGACAGGTAGAGGCGGTGGAGGTGCACGTGTACCGACTAGCCGTGGAGCGCCACCCGCGTGACTCTCGTCATCTATAGTAAGGTCAATGACTACTTGAGCAGCTGTAGCTACACTCAAATGGACTAGCATCATTATAATGCAGAGCAACAAACGTACCAAGCACAGCGTTCACACCGACAACCTCCTCCGATTGAGCTCGTGCATCGTTCAGTACCGGCGTGCTCACATCAGCCTGTGGGCCAACATCGACCTTGATTCCAACCGGAGTGTCGACACCCACATCTGCATCCACGACTGGCGCGTCAACAGGGGATATGTGCAAGACAGGAGTTCGAGGAGCAAACACCAATATCATGCGCAATTGTTTCTTACCGTTCATGTCGAAATTCATGTAGATGTGGGGGTGACGCAAGGCACGCTCCATCCATGCATCCACGTTGGCACGCGTGTATTCTGTGATCTCTTGATCTTGAAGGAATCGCCGAATGATCTCCTCCATCCGTGGACCGCTCAGCTGAAGCACGAGCATCGCCACCCGCATCGCATCCATGCACGTACGTACGTTGATAGTGACGCCAGCTCCAAGGGCTTATACAAATGGGATGCAGGAGCCACGGAATGTTGTGCGAGAAAGCATCGGTGAAGTGCAGTGACGAACACAAAACGTGAGAAGCTGGTGGTGCCATTGCAACTCATCATAGTCACCGAGGGATATTTCGACGTGACTGACAAGATCACAAGGCCGCCAGTATTATGTGTAAATCGACGATGCTGTGAAGGTTATTCGCCGTTAGAAACCTCATATTATTTTGTGTGGATACATCATTAGCCGTACCTTGTATAGCCTAGTCGAAGTTAAGCGCACTGGATGCCGAGCGATAGGTTGGAATCGCTGCCAGTCCCACTGGTATACTTCTTGGACTGATGTACCGGTCTGCTGGGGTTGGTTCTACTGCACTTGTGTCGGTTGGGTGTCAGGGAGGTTTGTTCATCGGCGCTTGTGAGCTTGGTCATCGTACTGCTAGCGCCAATACTCGGGCGAGTTCTGGTGCTGGTGTTGGCAGCTCTGGCGCTGGGGTTGTTGGAGCAGGTACTGGTCCTGGTGCTGCTGGCATTGGTACCATTGTGGGTGCAGTACGTTCGAGGGCAATGGGGCAGTGTCTGGTTCGGATGCGCGAATGGAAACATTGCATCACGAGCGCAGTGGGTTTGAGATCTTGAGCGGTTTACAATCTTGCACGGTCTACCAAGAGCCGTCAATCCCGTCGGTTCCGCGCGATCAGTAGATGTGCGCATACAATAAACTTGCAGAAGTACTGGCATTTGCAGTCGGCGCGACCGTAGTCCACTGTCTACCTGAGGCTGGCATACCCTTGCAGTGTGAGCACCGCAGAGACCACGACACCGCTTGTTTGTATAGCTGTCCAGCCCTCTACTTCTCCACGTCTGCGAGTACTCCGCGACGCTTGTTCGCTGCCGTATTCTTCGAGATCTTGATATGCTTGTCAAGCGCCTCAATGAATGCTGCGACGTCTGTTGTCTCATATTCGCCGTTCCGCCGCATGTA
The DNA here is from genome assembly GCA_023334595.1 of Pythium utonaiense. Classification (NCBI taxonomy): domain Eukaryota; phylum Oomycota; class Peronosporomycetes; order Pythiales; family Pythiaceae; genus Pythium; species Pythium utonaiense. The sequence goes on along the minus strand of JAADVE010000162.1, from coordinate 13,334 downwards.
CTTGATCAGCAGGCGTGTTTCCCTTGCTATCTGATGGAGAATAGTTCAGCCTGACGCCACCATTCGCTTTGTAGCAGCTACAACATCCGCCGTGGACTTTGGCGCGTGGTCGTACGCAACAGGTGGTGAGAGTGGTTCGTATTCACAAGGTCGCACATTTTCTGGAGAAGCCTTGTCTTGTGGAAGAGCCGCCGTTGCGTGGACTTCTTGATCGATGCGTTGTTCACCTCGCACAGAATGTTGGTGGCGGCGTCGCCCGCTGGTGTGTGTGGAAGATCTGCCACGTCCAAAATGCCCCGACAGGCACTGCTTGCCGAAACACTCCGAGAAGCCAGCTACCTCTGCACCAGGCTTCCAGCGCTGTGTTCCCTCGTCCCGTATTTGGAGAAACGCTTCCGCAGTCATGCAGAAATACATGTCCATGATGTCAGTCATGAGCATCGCACGAAGTGATGCCGTCAAACGGAGGGTTTGGTTACGCACGCTGTAGAGAACGTGAAAGAAGCACATGAGCGGGGTGGCTTGGGCGAACGTGGATGCTGTCTTCATGCCGAGTCGTTGCGCGTTGTCAGCATCACCCATCACCGCAGTAATGTGTAAATGCCTGCCTGGTAGCTGTCAGTTGAGTCCTTCCAGTGTTCGAAAGATGGGAGCAAAATCGTGCTGGGTCGCTGACTGACAACAAAGAGGGCCACGACCTGATAACCTTGCCCACTGTCGGTGACGCCGCATGTGAAAACTGTATACGCGACGCATCAGAGGACAAAACGCGAACCGTCGGCATAGGAAAGAACATTTTCGAGGTCGGTACCGTCACACCAAGCACATACGAGTCGTCATCGTCACAACAGACAACCAGCAGGAATCCATTGGAATCCAAACGACCGCCGAAGATAAAGGCAGATTGCGGTCGATGCTCCGAGACTGTCGTGTACTCCGCTGGCACTTAGGCCTTCCCTTATCGATGGATCCTTGGGATAAGAGGACACCATCTCGGCTGTGTTCGTTCATCGAGCTGTCGTCGTTGCTTCCAGCCCAACCACCGCACGAATTGTGTTGTGCACCCATTGATGCAAGTGACTTGGCGGCAGTCGTAAGGCGCGCAGGTGGTCAATGAGTCCTGCCGCAACCTGGTATGCCTCGAGTGCTTCCACTTTCGGATGATGCAGGATGAATGCTACATCGCGCGTGACCAGGTCGCTCTGCGAGTCCTAAAGACACCCCATGTCCCCGCTGCAGCTATGTAATCCAACTCCTTGCGCCGAGTCAGAATACCACCCCATCGGCATACAGAGTGGTAGGCGTAGCACATGGCGCGCCACTCGTCTGATCGACGTGTTGATGCTGTGGGGTCCGGCCCACAGTACTGCTAAGTCCAAAGTCCACCCACTAGCGTTGTACTATTGAGCACGCACCCAGCGAGGGCTTGTTGGTGGCGGACCTCGACACCTTCATCGCGTTGTCTTACATTCCATCAGCTTGTCCATGTAGTAGCCCTAATGTTGGATCTAGGCCAAATTCTCATTCTCCAGTCTACACCCATCCGTATACCGTGCGGACGTCGATCTCGCGAACTTGCAGAAATGCAACGAGTAGCTGACGGAGGATCTCTGGTATACCGATGCTGCGGTAATTGTAGTCCACGCCCCACTTTGGTATGCGGTCGCCGCACCTTTCACAGTCTTTGCTCAGTTGATGTATCTCTTCCTTCCCACGGTCACTCTGTCGATCACTAGTGTGGTCATAAGTGCTGCGTCCTGCACCGTTATATCGTGTCGGCAACCACGGCGCATGGGGGTGGTTCGGCACGCGGTCCTCGAGTTACTGGCTCGTTGGTTTGGACAACCGAGTTGCGAACGAACTATGCACTGTGATCGGCCACCACGGGGACAATCCTTGGCAATACCATACACATACACACTCACCAGCTTGGGTAGAAAGATCCTGGCGCGCCCAAAAAAGGGACAAAACGCGGCGGCGGCGGGGGTAGGTATCTAAGGATTCTGTGTCGAACTCGGAGCGGTGGCGTTGAAGATCACACTGGATTCGACCTTAATGCCGAGATGCAACTACCAACTGGACAAGCTACACAACACGTCTGGTGTATGGGAACCAGCAAAGCACTCATGACTGCGAGAACAGCTCGCTACCCGGTGGACTCTGCTGCTGGCGGACGTTCTTCTCGAGCGGTGGCCAGGAATCATGGCGCAAGTGCGCCTGCAGCCTGGAGGTCACTCGTATCACTACAGACTTCGTTCGTGAATAGATGGGGGTTGCACGTTCGATTTGGATTATTCCAGTCGTCACTGTTCATGGGTTTTCTTGAACCACCAATGGCGATGGATAGAACGTAATATGGGAATAAATGAATATACAGCACCTACGTTGATGAGCTGGATGTGCACATGGAGTCATCAATCTCGTCTCCTTTAATGTAAATGTCTGCGAGACAGAATAGCACTGGAAGCCCCGGAAGTGTGTTACCTCCTGATGAACTGGTGATTCCTCTCGCGATGTCCTCATGCAGACGAACGTAGCGATGTGAAATGCCCTCAATCGTCTCGGCGAAGCGTATCAGAGACGGATGTGGCGACCCGAAGGCAGCGTTGAACTCGTGGTTGAACACCTCAAATGGATTGATTGTACGGGCAACCATATCACTGCCGATCCAATCAACATTCCATGCCACACAAGGCTGCAGCATGATCCACGCTCTCTATAAAGTAGGCCCAGAGCTGGCCGCGCTTGACCTTAGAGTACTTGATTCCGTTCTCCCCGCAGCGGCCCTTGATACGTGCTTCTGCACCCGCGCAACACCTTGCCAAGCGATCTGCTCAGAGTCCAAAACAGTGAGCATGTCGAAGACGCTTGTCTCCATTTCGACCTCGATTTCTGCTTTCGGGATATGGAGCTTGGCTATCTTACGCGAGCAGACCTGCTTAAAATCGTAGAAGCAACCGACAATCTCCGAGTCAGGATACCCGTCGCGGGCAGGACGAATCAAGGCAGATTTGAAATCACAGACAACCTGCTTAGGCTCCATCGACTCACCGCTGACACCACGCACGTACTGTAGTGCGTTTCAGTAGGCATCGTGCGTCTAGGATTCGAACAGAATGGTGCACACCGGAGCGAACAGCGTCGGGACTCGATCCAACACCATTACGACAATGCACTGCCGGAAGTGCGCTGGGACACAACGGAACTTCGCGTCAATGAACAGCGAGAAGCCAACTTAGCGTAGCAAGCTCAGCAAGGACAGATGAGCCCATCCGATCGGCCTGTCATCTTGCCCTCCGTCTTGAGTGCTGGATTTGTCCACACGTGGCGAAACTAGAAGAAGTTGAGACTCGTCAGCTTCGCACGTGAGAGAGGTGTAACTTCAACACTTCCATGGACCTCCAATCTAATTTGAGATTCACGCGTACGATGAACCCGTTTTACCTACTTTACTTCGACGTAGACATGTCCGAGCGACTGGTGTTCGCGCCGGTCCAATCTCCAAAGGATGATTAAAACTATGGGTTTCTGTGTGTCTCATTAGCGTTCGCAAGTATCGATGACGTCGATTATCCACATGGCGCTGGTGATAATGGATCGCTTCGGGAAAAGTGCTCACATTACTTGTCTGAAGTGTCTGCATATCATTTGTGCGACTCGAGCCCAGTCGTTCCATCGGAAGCACTACGCTCGATGCCGAGCGCGTTCGGCTCAGTCAGCTCAGTACCGATGACGCTTAGTCACCCGAGTTCGACTCGGACACGGGTATGCATGCCCTAATGAACGATGAGAAGTGTTACAAGCGCTTGCTCAATCTGGTCGAAGTCTTCGTCGGCCACACGGAGATCTTGAACACGTGGCCAGACAAGAACCTGCGGGAAACTCACCAACACGTTCGTAAGGGCTTAGAATCTCGCAGGCTTCCTTGATGGCGCCGTGCTTGACGTGCGATGCTGTACGAGCTTTATTCGTGGCATTCTCCTGGTTGCTTCTTCCTTTCGAGAGCGGACTTGGACGATTCTAGAAGCCATCACTTCGCATGAAGAATACGTACCTTCCTGTTAGTTCAGTATACTATAGGAGCCTCAGATGTACCACCCCACAGGCCCTTTGGGCACGATGACCGTAGCGTTTGGGTCCTACAGTTCGTTGACCGGGAGCCGTGAGTCCACAAAGTTACGAGTGGGCCAAAGTCCAAGTCGGTGCGTGAGTGGCGCCCACGTTTTAGGACCGATACGAAATAACACATGGTCTTGCCTCTGAGACTGGTGCAGCAACGACCGTCCTCGTTGTCACTCGAAGTTTGGATTCCTTGTGGCTCTCCAACCATTCTCGCCGTTCATGGCTCCCTTTGACTGATACTGTAGTAACCAATCAACTACCAGTAAACTTCGTCTCAGATTTCTCAGCGACTTACCGTGTCTTGTCCGCATTGTACCTAGTTTTGATATTTTTGTATCGAGCAACTCGCGTCGTTTCGTGTCCCCTCAGATCCGCAGCTCCACAACGCTCAAGATCGTCCTGCAAAGATGCAGCGCGGAGGGAATGCGTCGTCGTCGCCAGCCATGGAGATCAAGGCGACGCCCGAGTCGCTGACGTGGCAGGATCGTGAGATCCGCTTCGACGTGGCGGCGTCGGCCATGGAACTGCGCAAGGGCGAGTCGCTGATCGACTCGATCAACTCTGTGGAAGATACCAAGGGCAACAACGGCGAGCGCGGGTCGCTTGAGATCACGAACCTGCGGCTTCTGTGGGCGTCGCACAAGTCGCTGCGCACGAATCTGAGTATCGGCTACAGCTGCATCCAGACCATCAAGATCCGCACAGCAACATCCAAGCTGCGCGGCAACACACAGGCACTGTACGTGATGACCAAGTACGCCAACAGTCGCTTCGAATTCATCTTCACGAGTCTCGTGAAGGCTAGTCCACGGTTGTTCACGACGATCCAGGCTGTGTTTCGGTCTTACGAGACCACTAAGCTCTACCGTGAGCTCAAGCTTCGTGGTGCCATCATCAAGGAGAAAGAGCTCATGCTGCTGCCCCACGAACAGGTATACACTCGCATGAATGGTGTGTGGAACCTCAGCTCTGACCAGGGAAATCTGGGCACGCTGTTTGTGACCAATGTGCGGGTGGTGTGGCACGCGAACCTCGCTGAGAACTTCAATGTGAGCATCCCGTACATGCAGATCAACTCTGCTCGCATCCGCAGCTCCAAATTCGGTCCTGCACTCGTGATCGAAACTTCAGCGGCGAGCGGTGGCTACATTTTGGGTTTCCGAATCGACCCAGATGAGAAGCTCCAGGAGCTGTTCAAGGAGCTTCAGAGTCTTCACCAGGTCTTTTCCACCAATCCGATCTATGGCGTGGACTATGAAGTGGAGGAAAAGCCTGCGAGCCTTGAGGCCCTCAAGCAGCCACGCAAAGTGGACGACGTGGAGATCGAAGAGGACCAGTCAAGCTCCATGGACGCATTTGCTGCTTACTACGCGGCAGTGAACAAGAACCAAGACCGAGCGCCTGTGTTCTCGAAGGAACTTGGACTCGCCGTAGAGAGTTTGCCCGAAGGGTTCACTCTGCAGGATCTGTGGCAGGTTGTTTGAGCTCATTGGCGTACAGGTGGAAGCCTGACGCAGCCTGATGCATCTATATGAGCAATTGCTTCAATTGAGACCTCGTCGTTGGTATTTCTTGTCCCTTGGAACTGCTTGAGTGCCTCCTGTATCCGCAGCAGGTCGAGAAGATCGCTCATGGTGTCGTCGATGGCATGATAATAGCCCTCTACAGCGATACAACTCTCGACCAACTCTCACGATACTGAAGACTGCTCCATATATACCAGAGCCCACGTTCCAGCCACTAGCGACCTCACCTCTTCTGCAAGCTCCTCCAACCCCCCACCACGTCAGTCGCTGAGAGAAGCTGGCGACAGAGGTGCGGTCGACGCCAATGCCCCTCCCCTCCGGCGATATCACAGCTCTACGCTGCTTGTCCCACGGCACACACACAATAGTCGACCGTCGATGTGTGTGCCACCCCGAGAAGATCGTATCCGTAGAAGCTGGCGACGCGTATTCGTTGAGCAACGCGCTACGTATCCAGGAAGAGCGTGGACTGACCGCTAATCGTGTCAGTGACGTCGCCTCGGGCTCCGCACACTGCTGACATCATCACCTCTACTTGCCATTCGGAGTCCGTTCCGCAGCGCGAACGGACGCGTGCTGTGGCTGTTGCCAGCAGCGTGCAGCGCCGTTCGCGAGGTGTTCAGTCATGCCGTGCTGACGACTCACGAGCGTACCCATGTCACTCGGGTGGGGAAACGAAGAGCTCCTCGGAGCTCCCCACACTGAGATGTCACTATCTATGCGCCGGTCCCCAGCTGGCGGAATAAGATGTGCGTCCATTCCTTCCACGGTCTCTCGTGCTGCGGGCATTTTCTTTCGTGCCGGCGTCGCCATTCCTTCCATTCCGCTCGTTCAGTCGGAACGGACGCAGGATTTTACGAAGCCACACAATGGCCCAGACCGCCACTCTTCTGGCAGCAGGCACCGTGCGGTATCTGTCTCGGCGCGCTCCTGGCCATCGAACACGGCCCCAGCAGGTGGCCGCCTCTCACTTGAAAGGCGACAGACGCGCTCGCCATTCCTTCCGCGGTTTTCGCTCCGACGCGCTGGCGAATCGACGCGAGTGGCGGAGACTGCCACGCGTTTTCGAATAAGACTCCGCACCCTCTCAGGCGCTGCGTGCGTGAAGAGCTACGCTAGTTACGGTACATAGCGCACCTGCCAGGGCCTGGGGGTGGGAGGGCTCTGTACTAATCCGCGCCCCCCTGCGGATGCACCGCCGGGTTCAACCTATGCGACGTGTGTGCATGGGGGGGGCATCGTCACTCTCCCTCCGTCCTTCCCATCCGCTTCCACGCGTGTTCCTTGCTGGCGATTGCAAACTTTGGATCGCCGCCACTCACTTCCAAAAGTATTAGGGGGATGAGCCATCGGAGCTCCTCCCTGTACAGTACAGGGCAGGACCGAGCGCAGAGACCGCGCAGGTGCTGCTGTGTTCACTTCAAGCGCGTGGCCAGCAACTGTACCCACCGAGCGGCCACCACACAAAATGGAGAGAGACCCGTCACTTGGCGCGTCGCCAAAATTCCGGGCAGCCGCCTGCGCGGAATCTCGCCCACTTCAACGCTGTCCACACTCCGGCCTGTTGGCGCTGCAGCTGGCCGTGGTCCCTCCTGGCGAAGTGCATGTCTGGACCCACACCCGCTGCGTCATTCCCCTCGCCACCCAGCGTTCCTTCCATGCTTTCGCAGTGGTCCTCCGCCGTGGCCGCTTGCGTTCATTGGTCGGCACGCGAGCGGTGAATTCGCCACTCGTTCGTCGCTCGGTTCCGCGGCGTTCGGCGCAGCTTCTCCGCTAGGGGAGGGCTGTGTCGCGCCCGCTCGACGACTGGCGACTGACTGAGTTCGTGTATCATTTGCGCGCCGCTGGCGGGTCAGGTTCCGGTCCATACTGAACCGCACACGCTCGCGCTCTACCAGCGCACTGCACTGGCGATCGTCGGCATCCGCCAGAGTCAGCCAGCCACCCGCGTCCAGTTCAGCGAACGCGCCAGCGCCTAAGACACCCACTGGCCACAGCGTGTTTGTAGTATCTGCACTTGACCGGATTTCCACGCTTTGCGCTTCGTCGTCGTCGCATCGCTCACGCCACTCCTCTCGCCTCCGCGCCCCCTCTCTTCTGCTCTCTCCGCCCGAGTTCTCCGCCTGGCCTCGACTCGGTTTCAGCTTGCTTACCACTACTAGTACGGCCAGTGTCGAAAGCCCACCGACGCACGGGTGTTGACCTCCACACTCGTCTGATTCCCTCTCTCCCATTCCACAACTCGCCAGCTCCAGCGCGCAACCCCTCCACACACACACACACACAGTAACATGCAGTCCCCCACGAACGCCTCCTCCATGGAGACCGTGTCGCTCATGCGCACGCCTGTCAGCCCGTCCTCCTCCACTTCTCGGCCGCTCACGCCTCGCTCCGCTCTCGCTGCCACGTATGCCACTTACGTCGTGCGAGTACACACTCGCCACGGCATCAAGACCATCTCCTTCGATCTGCTGGCTGCTTTCTTCACATACACCGCCAAGAAGGCCGCCGAGGACCTGGGCATCTCTTCACGCACGCTCATTCGCGTGTGCCGCTCGCTCGGCATCCGTCGCTGGCCGTACCTGGGCTTCCGCAGTGAGAAGAACGTCGAACGCATCCGTCAGGAGGCCATCGAGAACCTCCGCCGCAAGCTTGAGCGTGAGGGTGCGGAGACCGCCACGTCCGTCACCAGCCCAAGCACGTCATGCCTACGAGGTGCCAGTGCTAAGCGGCTGTTGCAAGTCAAGCTGCCACAGGTCGCAGCGGCCGTGGCACCTATGCCCAAGAGCCACATGCACGGCTACTACAACCAGCAGAGCCACTGTGTCAACACCATCGTGAGTCCGTCGACATCCATGCACCACAGCCAGCACCACCACATGAACCACAACATGCACAACCTGCGCCAGAGCCACGAGCACCACAGCTACAACCAGCACCACAGCCAGTTCCACCACCAGGGCATGCCGCTGCTCACTCCACCACCAACGCACCAGGCCTTCAACCTGGAGCGCGAGCCTACGCTGAGCCCACGTCGCGTGCACATGCACCCGGCCGCCGTCCACAACATGCACCAGTACCACAAGGCCCCGTCCGCGACGTCCTCGGCTGCATCTTCGCCGTCTTCCTCCTCAGTCTCCGCTGCGTCCTCCCCGTCTTCTCACATGCCGTCGCTCAATGTCCTCATGGAGGCCTCCATCCTCACGGCCTTTAAGCACGAGATGACGCGACCGGCCGAGTCGCCGCGAGCAGCAGAGAACACCTCGGACGCCCACAACTCACGGACCATGTCCATGCGAGACATCCTCTCTCACACGGCGCTTGCAGCCTAGAGATCCTTCGCCCCAGCCTTCACAGTATGTTGTACATAACCAATTTGACCATAGCACTGCAGTAAGTAGATAATTCGGCCTCCGACTCTAAAATTTGATAAAAGTTCAAGCCAAAACACACCATTTCGTTCCTGATTTGATTAGGTGTTACTACTCCTTACTACTATCATGAATTTCGAATTCCACTGTACGCAAATGTGTACTTGCAAGCTACTGCATCTCACGACAAGGCTCGACCTCCGCCGCCCGTGCCTGGCGGACACTGGTAGTCGGCAGGAAGCAGGTAGTTCTGCAGTGCGCTGAAGCAGTACTGGGCCTGGCCGATGTTCTTCCTCGCGTTCTCGCGTCGCACGCCGTAGGTCCGCAGCAGCGCCGTGAACAGCTCCTTCTCCGAGACTCTCAAGCCGTGGGCCTGCACCAGCAGGGACGCCTCCTCTAGCGTCACGGACATGGCTGTACGGTCCTTCGCGGACTTGCAACACGTCACTCGACCGCCGCCTACGAGTCGTGCGATCGCCGACGACAGCGTGAGGATATCCATGTGCTTGCCACGGCCTGAACGCTGCACGTGGTCGCGTAGCTGAGCCCGCAGCAGCCCCAGGCGGCGCACAGGCCCCTCGCTCACTTCGTCGTCGCCTCGGTCCTCAGGGATCATGTTGGCTCTCCACCATGCGATGTACGAGTCCACGTGTCGCTCCAACACCACCAGGTTTTCGTTATTGATCTCCTTCTGGAGTGCGTCCTTACCCACGGTGTTGGCCACCGTCTGCATCTCGTTCATACCCTGGGAGAACAGCACGGGGACCACTGCGATGGCGCTTCGGAAGACCTTCCGAGCACGCGCCCATTGCTCTGGCGTGGTCAGCGACACGTATACTGCTCCGGTCGAAGCATCTTGGCCCAGCACGCGGTGCATTGTGCGAGCCTTGTGCTGCTCAGGCGGTACGACGATCAGTGGCAGCTCCATGGTGAGACCCTGCGGCCCAGAGGTGACAGAGACGCGGAACTGCGCTGCTCTAGGGGACTGCACGGGACGCAACTTGATCCGCACGCGCTCCAGCTCCCGCACAGCAGCCTCCATATCTCCCAGCATTCCTGCCTCTTTGCTGTACGTCGACAGCAAGCTTTCGACGGAGAACACGAAGCCGAGATCTGCAAGCTGCTCGAGATACTGGATACCGCGAACACGCGGAATGGAGGAGACTTGGCCGGAGCAGCCACGCTCATGGAGATGAACGTACAACGTCTGCTGGAAACAGGTCGCAAGCGCACTCATAGACTGGCAAAACGTCACTTCCAGACGGCGATCGATATGCCACTTGAGCTCCACGTACTCGCGCTCCAGGCCTTCCACTGTGAGCTCGGAGCCGACGCGTTCGGCCTCTCGGGCCATGCGCTCACTCAGTTTCTTCAGCTCACCTCTCAGTTGGCGAATTCCACCCTTTCGGAAGCCGTACACGTGCGCTGCGAACGCCCCGACGGTGGTCGTGCCGTACATCTCATGGTCAGCGAATGGTTCACTGAGTGTGGATGCCAGTTCAGTCCCAGCAGAAGTCACGGCTGTGGCCTCAAAACGCGAAGGAGTTCTTGCATCATCACCGGTTGATATGCGAACAGGGAATGTTTCTGAGGCTGAGCCGGGTGAGAACGCGTCGGGCTCGTGCTCTGCTTCATCAGAGCCGTCAGCATCCAGAACGTTCTCAATGCCCAACGCCACGATGGTCTCAGCAAGCTGACGCTGCTCGCGCGACAGAGGCACAGCCTTCGAACCACCAAACACCTGCATGTTCACGATGGTCTCAGCCGAATCGAACGAAATGACACGCCGCCGCAGTGCTTCGAAAGGTTCGGGGGTCCGGGACCGTGGCTCTTCTTCTTGGGATACTGGTGCTGACACTTCCTCTTCCATGAGTTCATCGTCGTCCTCAGAAGCGCTGTCGTCGAACATGCTGTGTCCACTGCTTGCTCGGCCATGCTCAACTTCCATGATACGAAGAGACGGCGAGGCACTCTCCATAGCCACTGCTGAAGAATCGATCAGCTTGACGTAGTGCTCCGCATTGACACCGCGAGCCCCTCGGTCGTCCGATTCAACGATGACGTCTCGTGTCGAAGCTGTGACTGCGTTACCGACTGAGATGAGTTGCTGGTGTAGGTTGAGAGCCAAGAAGCTGAGCCCAGAGTCGGCTTTCATTGTGCTTGGCTTGAAGGTGAGACCGCCGAGGTTGGCGTTTTCATACCGTAAGATCGCCGCCTCAACCTCGGCAATATACTTTTCAGTCTTGATCACGAGCTCTTCACCCCACTTCTTGCTCTTGCGCTCCATCGCGTCGCCCTGGATCTGCATGATCATCTCCGATAGCATCCCGACGCTCGGTGCACTGGTCGTTCGGGTCGCAGGAGGTGGTGGTCCATTGACCAAGGTGGACTCCTGCCCTTGGGGCGATGAGGTCTCGCTGGACTCTGTCAATGCACGCTTTAGCACGTCCAATTGCACGAGCAGGTCCGACAGAATGAGCTGCAGTAGCTGGTACGGCATCTCCCACGTGAAGACACTCTCAACGAGCTCCTCTTCAACCAGCAGCTTCTGCCGACACGCCGAAGTTGCCGACTTTGGACTGATACTGCCACCAATAGCTGCTGGTTGGTACACGAACGCTCGCGTAATGCGTTGGAGTCGCTCGGTCTCGACCGCAACGCTCTCGTTACTGGGCAGTGGTGCTTCACATCGCACGACAAGCTCACCTGACGCGTGTGTTCTCGACAGAGGCGAGCGAAGGCAGTGGACACTAGCAGTGCCTGGCACGACGGTCAGCACACCAAACATGTCGCGAGATGTGTAGTCAGCGAGCGGCAGCAGCGTGTTGCCGATAAGCCACTGGGCGTTGAGATCTTGGAGCGCCTTCGGCTGTGTCACCGCAAACACAGACGCGCGCAAGATGAGCGCGTCGTTGATTTCGATAGGCAGCATCACGTGGAAGCTTGGGTCCGATGAGTACGCAACCTCTGTGCGGCCGACCTCAGTCGTCGTCTCCCCGGAGACAGGATCGATGTGGTGGAGCACGAGCACGACGGCTGGCTCGGTCGTCGATGGAAGCTTAAGTTGGAAGCACTGGAACGACATCCAAACAAACGTACTGCTCGCTACCACCGCAGGGCCTTCGGTCTCGTCAGTGCGGACCACCGTATCCACTTCATTCGCTGGGTCACGACGGTCGCTGCTGGAGCGAGAGTGCGCTGGCGACTCGCTCCTTCCACTAACCCCGCTCGCCACGCGTTTGGGCACAGCAGACAGTGTCGAGCTCTCGTCGTCTGATCGCATTCCGAAGCTCTCTTCCAGCACCCTCCGCAACCTACGTCTTGCCGCTGCGATGGCGTTGCCTCCGAGTCCAGAAGAGAGCGGACTAGCTCGTTGTGTTCGTGTGGGCGTCGCCTGGTGCATCGCCCCGTGCGTCGGGATCATGTAGAGACTCGAGACGTCGACAGTCAGTTCCGACTGGTGTCTTTCCCCGTACGCAGGCAGCAACGGCGTGGCCTCCGAGACACGCGCGACCGCTAGAGCGTTGATACTGGACTTGCGACGACCAGCCTGAAGCTCCAGTTGCGGGTCAACTTCCCACATTAGCATGAGGAAGAGCGTGCACGGCACAAGCTCGGGTAGTCCGTAGCCAATGAGCAGACACAAGTTCGGGTCACTGATCGCGCCGCATTCCTGGTGGGAGAAGGGCCTCTGCACGTACAGGATCGTCCGCAGCAAGAACAACACACAGCACGCACCCATGACGCCGTTGGTCAAGCGGAGTGCACGCTGGAGCTTGGTGTGGACGCGGTCATTCAGTCGCTGCGGCAGGCTCTGAGTCGCGAGCTGCTTGAGCACGCGGCCCACGCGTCGTCTTGTCGTGCACGTCGAGTAGAGCAGCCCCAACGAGGCTGCAAAGCTACCCATGGCAATGAAAAGCACGGGCAGAAGATCCCAGAGCCGTGCGCGTTCGATCTGCTCGAGTGGCGTGCGCGGAGAGGCCTCCAGCAGCGCGTTTTCACGCTGCATGAGCCAGAAGAGACCCAATACAATGGCGTAGAAGAGCGCGTTGGCTGCGACGAAGGCGTTCCAGATGCGTCGCGAGCGCGTGGACAGCTTCGGGTTGGCGATGTCGATCCAGAAGAGCACCTGGAAGAGCACGAGCGAGAAGAACACGCACAGCGCGAGTCGGTTGAGGAGCCCGCGCGCGAGCGGCTCCATCAGCATGAGCGAGAGCACGCGCAGCAGCGCGAAGACCACGAGAAGACGCTGGAAGGTCTGCTGTCGCTTGAGTGCGTCGGCGCGCCTGCGTTGCAGCGCAGAGGAGGACGGCGT
>JAADVE010000161.1:0-29478 GCA_023334595.1 Pythium utonaiense | reverse complement strand
GCGTAGCAGCAGACTCACTACGCGACTATGTGTCTAGGTACGCGAGTGGACACCTGCTGGAGATCAACGCGCACAGTCTTTTTAGCAAGGTACGTCTCCGGTACTCGCTCTCCTACGGCCTCGGCCAGTTCGAGATCTCTGACGCTATCCGGTATCCACGGTAACAGTGGTTTTCAGAGAGCGGGAAGCTGGTGATGAAGCTGTTTCGTCAGATTCAGGAGCTGGTCGAAGATCAGGAGGCACTCGTGTGCGTGCTCATCGGTACGCCACCAACTCATCCAACCGCCATCGGTAACACCTGGACTCCTCTTGATTAAATTGTGGTCTGTAGATGAAGTCGAGTCCCTCACAGCAGCTCGCAAGGCTGCACTCAGCGGCTCGGAGCCCTCAGACGCCATCCGTGTTGTGAACGCATTGCTGACGCAGCTCGACTCGCTCAAGAACTTCCCCAACGTGCTCGTTCTCACGACTTCCAACATCACGGAAGCTATTGATGTAGCGTTCGTGGACCGAGCAGACATCAAGCAGTACGTACCGGACTGGTCTCCACCACGAACCATGATTTCAATGAACTCACCCGGTGATCAACAGATACATTGGCCTGCCAAGTGCGAACGCACGCTACGAGATCTTACGCAGTTGTGTGGAGGAGCTCTGCCGCGTTGGTCTGGTCGTGAACGATCCATCCGCGCGTTTGCATCCGTACCAGGAGCTGCAGGCTCGCCGTGCGTCCAAGAAGCGAGTAGCGGACGAAATGGCGTCAAACGAACCCTGCGCCAGCACGACCGACGCGTCTTTCTGTCTACTTCGCGTTGCTGAAGCGGCCGACGGCTTCAGCGGCCGCTCGCTTCGCAAACTGCCCTTCCAGGCCCACGCCTTTTTCGTGCAGGTGAGCTTCAATCTTCTGTCCACAGGTGGCCTTAGTCTGTCGCAGTCACTAACAACAGTGCCGCTGCTTTCACAGACGCGCCGTTCGCGTGTGGAGACGTTCATCGAGTTTCTCGCGAAGACCGTGGAGATGGAGAAGACGCAGAAGTCGCAGCTCGCGTCGGGATGACCTTGCTGACAAAGCCGGCACAACATTTCTAAACTAGTCGAATAAAGGATACCGCTAGTAGTTTCGATCGGATCTACCGTCTCTTGTGTTTCACAAGCGACGCGTATCTGTCGTCGAAGTCGCTGTGGCTATACTCGGACCTTTCGTGGGATGTGCGGTCCACTGAACTCGAAGATATGTTGGATGGTGTGTTTGTCCACGTCGCGTGCCGTGATGAAGGTCCCCTGGCGGAGTCCGCTCAAGAAAGTTGTTTTCCTTGCCTTCTCTAGCGCACAGCGACGAACGGATGCAGGTGCCATGACGTGACTGATCCTCGAAGGGTACTCGGGTCCTGGCACTGGCTTGGCTGGACGATGTTCAAAGTCTCCGATGAAGTTCACGTACCAGAGCGTTTGGTTTGTACGAAGCACCTCTTCCAGAGCCTGGACTGCGGCGATGCCATTGACAACCAGCCTCAGCTTCTTGCAGGGCGTTGAAGGAGCCCAAGACAAGTGCTTGTTGAGTGGCCAAAAGCAAGGCCATCAAACGTGCAGAGATGAGTCACAATCACACATGACATGTACAGTGGTCAATTCCCTGTAAATCCAAGAGGAGATGTCCTCACCTCAGTGGTGGTGGGTCTCTGTTGCAGTCACTAATTGAAGTTACTGAGAAGACACAGCGTTCACGTGTGGAGTGTCTCGTGGAGCTGGAGATGACCCACAAGTCGCAGCTCGCGTCGGAATCAACTCGACTCACAAAGCCAGCGAAACAATTCAAAACCAGTCGATTATATAGTAGTTCGATCCGATCGGCCGTCACGTTTGTTTCACAGGCGCATGCATCCGGTAACTGCATCTCGCCGTTTCACTCGCCCGTCACTTGGGCATTTACGTCCGCCGCCGCTTACTCCTCGGCGTCGTGTGGGTGCTGTTGTTACCGCTCGTGGCGTCATCAGGTACCTCGCGGTCGCCTCCGGATGCAAACAGCACAGGCGGGCCAGCCGTTCGTGCCGTCGGATTGGAGCTTGTGCTGCTGTTGTTGACTGCGCGATTGATGAGGGCAAGATCCTGTTAAGAAACAAACAAGTAGAGCTGGTCAGTAGTGTGGTCTGGCAACGTCCAATCGGAAGCAGAGTCGACGTACCCTTGAGGGACTCTCCCCGAATGCGTACAGAGCATGGGAGCGCGGCGTCATGTTGGAGCGCTGTGTCTGATACCGCGCATTTTGAAGCGGTGACATGTAGATGTTGGACGCGAGGACACGCTTCGGGGAGCTCTGGTGGACAGACACAGGCAGCGACTCGACTTCCGCACTTGTGAACATGGGCAGCGTACGGGACGGCGGCGAGCCAAATACTGATGGTGATCGTGGTGGAGGGGCTGTTCTTCCACGCAGCGGTGTGCGCGGTGGCGGAGGCGCGTACGTTTGCATCACTTTCTCCACTGCGCTCGCCGCAGCCTCAGCGACGATCTCCGAATCTGAAGTCGACGGCGTCACGACATGTCCATCGCGACTGCCGCCATTCACACCAGTTCCGGAGGCACTCGCCACGGCTGCGTTGGCGGCAGCGACTTGCTTATCCTGGGCTTGATACTGGAGCAGAAACACCTTCATCGCTGGAATGTAGCAGCGGTTGTAGAACTTGATCACGTCGCCGCGGGTGCTTTCATCGTCGAGCTTGATATCACGGATTATATCGCTTGTCTTGCGAGCCAGGGACGTGGACGGGAAGGCGCCGCTCGTTTGAGGGCTCTGCAGCTTTTTGTACTGCTCGATGATGCGGTTAAACGTCACGCTGCCAAGCTTGTTGACTTTGCAGACACCATAGATGCTGCACAGGATGATCTGGTCCAGGTGGCGGTCTTTTAGAAGGTGCACCTGCGAGCTCATGCATTCCTTGATGGCAGACCAAACTTGGTTCATGTACGCAGCGTCCAGATCGAGCATCGATCCAAGTCGGAAGATTCGCGTGGCTGCGAGCGACAGAACTTTCCGGAAGAAGAGCTGCAGCACAGTGGCACGTGGAGCTGTTGTTGTCGTCGAAGACGTTTGTTGCTGTGGTTGTTCAGTTGCATCGGATCCTTCCGTCGCAGTCGCCGCCTGAGCTGTGGGTGGAGCCTGCCTCTCCCCCTTCAGCACGACGTACAATCGCGAGTCGGCTCTCCAGGCCAGCGAGTCTAGAATCACTTGCTCGAGGTCGCGCATGTGCCGCTTGAGCGTCGTTGGCAGGCGAGGCACGTGCTTCACGAAGCTCTCGATCACTTTGCCGAAGTCGAACGCGTTCACGCCGACCACATCGAGCAAGAACGGAAACGAGAGCGTGATCAGGCTATGCGCCTTCAGTCCCACTTCGAGGCTGCAGGCGAACAACGACGATAGGAAGGTCTCGTTGTTGAGCAGCGACGAGAAGTTTGAGGTCTTGAGCCGGTCACGCTCACTCACGAGCAACGCCTCGAGCACGCGGTAGAACAGCGCGATAGACAAGTTGGTGGTCTTCTTCAGACTGCCGTCAACCTCGGAGGATGCACTGCCGTTTGCGACGACCACGGACAGCAACGACGTGCCGCTCGCAGCACCCGACACAGCACCAGCAGCTCGTCTCCGACTCGACAGCATCTTCTGTGACATCTCACTCAGCACGTCTGCGATACGGTCCGTCGGATCGTTTGCACACGCGTGAAAGAACGATCGCAGCTGAGGGCTCACGAACGCGGCAGCACTTCCATCGCCTTTGGTCACGACCGTGTCTCGAATCCAGCTGCTGATCTCCACGGCGGCAGTCACGGGAGTCTGTGTGACGAACGGCGACTGCTGGACTCCCCCGCCAAGCGTTCGCGTGATAGGCGTGTTCAGCCCTCTCGGTAGAGATGGTGGTGGGGAGGAGCCGTGCCACTGCCACGCTTGGACTGTGAAGGGAGATGGTGGTGGTGCACCAGAAGATCCACTCGAAGGAGTAGACACATCTCTCTGCCCCGGGGTCGCCGGGCGGCGAACAGGAGACGACAGAGTGCTCGAAGACGGAGTGCGAGGGTCCGAACGACCCAATGCCATCGATGGGGGCGGTACACCGTGTGAAGTTTCTCCATTGCTTCCCTCACTACCGTTCACTGAATGCGCTGGCAGTGGGCGTGGCCCAAGCAGCGACTGGCGAGACTGTTCGTTGAGGTACACACGCTCATCGAAGCTGCCGCACGAGGTCAGGTATTCGCTAGCATACAGCTCGAATAGCCGCGTTGTGTTCTGGCGCAGCATCGCGTTCGCGCAGATCCCCGTGACTGTGCCCGACGCCACAGCAGCGAATCCGTTGGCGTCATAGTTCTCGTTGGCCGTCGTTTCCAATGTCTCCGCCATCACAAGCGTATCACTCCGCACGAGCTCATGGGCAACCGCCGCCACGTGTGCGTACGCCTTCATCACTTCGTCCGCGTCTACCTTCGGCGACGAGCACAGCATATCCAGCAGCCTCTGTTCGTCGATACCATTCGCGTGCGCGTTGCTGCTGGTGTGGCTGTGCACAGGCTTGGCGGACAGCGCGCTCAACGCCGCAGCGACCTCTGCCTCCAGCGACCGCGTCTTGACGTGGACCTGTCCGATAGACAGTTTGAGCACAGCGAGGAGCAAGTAGTAGAGGTTGCCTAGGCCAGCGTACACGTCGCTGAAGCGGCGGCGCATGATGAGGAACAGCAGCCAGCCCAGCCGCAGCAGCAGCTCTGTGCGTTCGTGCGGCGGCTCGGACGATCCCTCGTGCGTCTGCAGCGCGAACTTCTTCCACATGAAGCGGTACTTCTCGAACAGCACCGAGGCGATAGTAAACTCCTCCTTAAGAAGCGTTGCCACCTGCAGCAGCTCCGGGTCCAGCAGCAAGCGGTCGAAGAGACTCGTGAGCCCTTCCAGGAACGCGCTCATCGTCACATTCGCCTCCACGAGGAAGTCCACCAGGTGCCACTTGGGCCGCTCACGCTGCGTGCCGTCTCTGCCTCGTGGGTGGGCGTGGCCACCGCGATCTTCATCATCTTCCTCGCAGTCGTCGTCCTCTTCGACGCTGCTCGCGTCTTCGCTCTCGCTCTCGCGCATCTTGCGCTTGCGTCCTGCGACCGCGCGCTGCCGCTTCTCTCCGTTGCCATTCGTTGTGTGCTGCTGTCGTCTGTCCAGCGCGAGGTCGTGTGCGATGGCCGTCGCCGCGACCGCCACGACCGCCCATAGCTTGTCCTTCTTCTCGTCCTGCGGCGCGTGCTCGCGGTGCAGCGACGTGGACCGCAGCGGCGTCTGGCGCGTGGCCGTGATCTGTTCGAACAGCGTCTGCGCGCCCGCCACGATCGCTGGCTGCGTCTCCAACACGCTCCGCCACAGCGACTCGGGCGACGCCGAGAAGAAGCGCGCGAGCGAGTTCGCCGTCTCCGAGGACGCGACCGCCGCGGTCATGCGCGGCTCGAGCTCGGGCATCGATGCGGCGCTGTGTGGCTGCGTCTGCTGGTCCGATAGAGGCGTCGTCGAGTGCGTCGTATCCACCGCGCGAGCCGCTCTTGCTCGGCCGACGCGCGTCTCTTCTTCGTCTTGCTTTGATCTCTTTTGCCAGGCGGCACTTTTTGGCGCGAGTTGCGGCTCGGCGGGAACCGCTTGGTAGCGTGGTCCACACTACCCATTTGAGCGCTAAGCCAGGCTAATTTGGGAAATAGTGTGCACCACACCAGACGGACTGTGGCGCATTCCTCCCCCCGCAGACACCAACAAAAGCAAGCGCGCGAGGAAACCTCAAGGGCAACGAAGCGCGGCCTCGCGACTCTCTGTCTCTGTGCGCGCACGCGAGACTCCCCGAGTGCTGCTGCCTGCTGTGGACGAGCGAGTGGACGCGTAGATGGGCCAGCACTTCCTGCTCCACCGCGACCTCGTGGCGGCCACGGCCGTGCACCACGCGGCGTACGCGCATCTGTCCAACGACTACCAGCGCGATCTCGTGGTCGTGGGCCCGCAGTATCTGCGCGTGTACCGCATCGAGCCGATCCCAGAGACCGACGTGAGCGCTGCAGACAGCCAGAGCGACCATGGGGACGCCGTAGATCCAGCGGCAGCGTCGGCCGAGGACGAGACGGCGCTGGCGGCGCTGCCCAAGGGCCACGTGCTGCACTTGCTCGCGAGTTTCCCTCTCGCCGGTGTCGTGGAATCGCTGCGAGTGCTCCAGTTCGATGCGCGACTGCTGCGCAAGAAGAAGCATGGCTTCCACGGCGGCAAGGACGTGCTGCTGCTCAGTTTCACGCTGTACAAGTGGGTGCTTGTCGGCTTTGATCGGCGCACACGCGCGCTGTCGACACTGGCGATGTATTCGTTTGCAGAAGATGCTGTCGGTCCAGGCGCGACACTCAAGGGCGAACGAGACGGTCGTGATCAGCTGCTGGGACTCTCGGCGCGTGCGGTAGCGTGTGTGGATCCGCAGACGCGTTGCGGCGCCATGCTGATCTACGCCAACCAGCTCGTCATCGTGCCCTTCCGCAGCAGCTCCATGGAGCTTTCATTCTTCGACGAGGATGATGAAGACGACGAAGACGATGCAGACGACGATGAAGAAGACGCTGACCGCTTCAATGGAACCAAGCGCAAGTCCAAGGGCAGGAAGTCGGGGTCTCGTGCAGGTGACGATGACGATGACGAAGAAGACGAAGAGGAAAAAAAGCTGGAGGCGCTGGTGAATGAGACCAGGCAGCGTGGTCTCACAAGCGACGTGAACAAGCGATTGCAGACGCTGCTGGACAAGAGTGTCAAGATCGGCGTCAAGCGGAAGCGCAACCACATGAGCGGACTACTGTCCACGGAGCTCACTGGTCGCGAGTTCCTCTTGCGGCTGCGCGAGTTGGAGATCACAGGCAAGGTGGTGGACTTGGCGTTTCTCGATGGCTATCTCGAACCGACATTGATGCTGCTGCACGAAGAAAACGAGCGCAATGCGACCTCGGGGCGCTTCGCCGCTGGGTACGACACGTACGCGCTCACGGTGATCTCCATCAACATGAATACTCGACTCCACCCCAAGATCTGGAGCGTTCAGAACTTACCATCCGACTGCTTCCGTGTCGTCGCTTGTAAAGCTCCCGTGGGCGGTGTTATCGTACTGTCAGCGAACGCGATCATGTATTTCAATCAGACCCAGTTCAACGGCTTGGCAACCAACATCTTCGCCGAGAAGACCGTCAACCAGACCGCCTTCCCCCTTCAGGACCCTCTGTATGAGACTGTCGACGGCCGCAAGGAGCAACTCAACATCCTACTTGAGAACTGCGAGGTCGAGTACCTGGGCACGACGGAAATGCTGCTTGCGATGCCGAACGGGGATTACTACGTTCTGTCGTTGCCGTTTGAAGACTCGTCGAAACCTGGATACTACCGATCAAAGAGCACTGACAGAGAGTTGTCCCTCAAGCTTCGTCAGCTGCCTTCAGGAGTGACAGCGTCATGCCTGTGTGCGGATGACGAGCGGAAGACGCTATTTATTGGGTCACGGTCAGGTGACTCGATTCTCTACACGTATCGCAAGCGCCGCATCGAAGAAGTCGCTGAGGCGAACGGAGTTCACGAGAATGAAAACGGTCATGTGGATGTGAAGGAAGAAACCGTCGAAGAAGAAGAGGAGGAGGACGAGGAAGATGACGAAGATGACATCTTTCTCTATGGTTATTCGATCCGCCGAATCAAGGATACTGCAAGCGACGAAGACGACTCCACGAAGACAAATGGCAACGCTCATGGCGAGAAACATGGCGGAAAGTACCGGTATGCTCTTCGTCAAGTGGATGTCCTGCCGAGTATTGGCCAGATTACTTCGATCGATATGGGTCTGGAGCGGAACGCGGATTCCAAGGAACATCGTGAGCAGCTTGTCGTAGGTGGTGGATACCAAAGCAGTGGGGCGGTGTCGATTTTGCACAACGGGTTGCGACCGATCGTCGGGACTGAAGCTGAGCTCAGCGGTTGTCGAGCGATGTGGACTGTCTCGTCGTCTCTTCCGAGTTCCCAATCGAATAGTAATGATGGTCGGTCATACAACTCGTACCTAATCCTTAGTGTCGCGCAACGCACAATGGTACTCCGCACTGGTGAGGGGATGGAGCCGCTCGAAGAAGACAGCGGATTCTACACGTCGGGTCCAACTTTGGCTGCTTCCAACCTGTTCGACAAGCAACGTATTGTGCAGATTTTCAAGCAAGGCGCTCGAGTAATGATGGAGGTTCCAGTTGAAGAGGAGGAAAAGGATCCCGCGGACGAAGAGGTCAAGCAGGAAAAGGTCAAGCCTGAAGGTGACGAGGAGGAAGACGAGGAGGAAGACGACGAAGACGATGGACCTCGTGTCCGGTTGGTGTGTACACAAGAAATCACTCTCGACGGCGATGTTGAGTCAGGTGGTATGAACGTTGATACCTCCAAGGTCAGTATCGTCTCCGTGGACGTCATCGATCCATACATTCTGCTACTGCTCACCGACGGTACCATTCGCGTGCTGATGGGCGACGAGGAAGATCTCGAGTTGATTGTGATCGACCCTGAGGTTCGCTACGAAGATGGACTCAACGCATCTGAGATCGTGGAAGGAGCCTCAGACTTCCGCATTTGCTCCACTTGCCTGTTTCAGGATTGGGCTGGCATGTTCCGCGATGATGCTTGGGAAGAAGATACAACGGAGGTGAAGTCAAAGAAAGCACGCTCGGCTGACGAGACTGAAGAGGATCAGGAAATGGAGACTCTGTACTCATCTGCTGCCAGTCACCACGCAAAGCAGCAGACTGCCGTGCGAGAAGGCGAGCGACACGGATTCGAGGAAGGTGGCTCAGCTTCGGCCCCACTTCTTTTGCAGAAGGAAGCTGTCATGATGTGTGGCGTATGTTTCGACGACGGCTCTCTCCACGTGTATTCGCTTCCAGATTTCAAGAAGAAAGGAATCTTTCCTTACCTGACGTTTGCTCCGCAGAGTCTCGTCAACACGATGGAGCATTTCCAGGAGAGCAAGCAGAAGAATGTGTCACTGTCGGCACCCGCCCTCGGTATCAATGCTCTCACGTCGACCTCAAATGACGGTCGCATCAAGAAATCACACACTATCAACTCGCCAGTGGCCGATATGGCGATCCATAGAGTTGGCCCAAGTGAAGGACGACTGAATTCGCAGTACTTCGGCCGCATGGTGCTGCTTGTTTTCCTCGCCAACGGCGATTTGCTCATGTACGCTGCTCTTCCGAAGATCGGGGCTCCAGGATTACCAACGTCATTCCAGTTCACACGCGTGAGTAGTGACCTGATCACTCGTCCTTACGTGGTCCCGAAGACAAAGGTGGGCACAAGCCATCATGAGAACAGCGAAGCGAGCAACACAGCCGCAATCCTGACCAAATTGCGCGCAGGCTTCCGGTATCCGATGCTTACGCGATTCCTGAACGTCAACAATATGAGTGGTGTCTTCTTCCGAGGTGCTCACCCGATGTGGGTGTTGACCGAGCGAGGACTTCCAACTTTCGTCCCAATGAGTGTGCCGCCTTCGACACCAAAGCAAGGTGCCCCGACGCCAGCAGTGAGTGTGCCGGTGCTCAGTTTCACGCCATTCCACCACTGGAACTGTCCCAATGGATTCATCTACTTCCATTCGCGTGGCGCATTGCGTGTGTGTGAACTACCATCTAGCAAGACATCGACCATTCTTCCAGCCAGTGGTGGCTTCGTGCTGAACAAGGTTGAGTTTGGAGCCACCGTCCATCACATGCTGTACATGGGCAACCATGGTCCCGGTGGTGTCTCGGAGGCTCTCGAGTTGCCAACGTACGCCGTCGTGTGCAGTCGTCCTTTCACTCCTGCGGTGGCCGAGATTGTGACAAAGCCCGAGGAGGAAGATGAAGAAGAAGCCGTACTGCAAGAGGATACCGGTGAGACCGGAACCGCTAATACGAGCAACGTGATGGCACCGACTGCAGAGCTGTACCCTGAAATCAAGGTCGAAGACATGGTACACACAGAAGAAGACGTATACGAGCTGCGATTATTGCAGACGAACGAATTCGGCGAGTGGGATCGACGTGGTGTGTTCCGCGTGTACTTCAACCGGTTCGAAGTTGTGCTGAGCGTCAAGGTGATGTACCTGTACGACTCGTCGCTCTTGAAGGAAGAAGTATCGTCGATGTCGCAAGAGTGGAATCGCAAGAAGAAACCGTACGTTGTGATTGGCACAGGCTACGTCGGCCCCCACGGCGAAGATGAAAGCGGGAAGGGTCGACTGCTGCTGTATGAACTCGATTACGCTCAATACGCCACAGAGGAAGGATCAACAAGTGCCAAGCTGCCCAAGCTTCGTTTGATGTTCATCAAGGAGCATCACCAGGCGGCTATTTCCTGTGTGGCTCAGCTGGGACCGTACGTGCTGGTCGCTGTGGGCATGAAGATCATCGTGTACGAGTTCAAATCGGACCAGCTCATCGGCTGCGCGTTCTATGATGCCCAAATGTACATTGTGAGCGCGAGTGTGGTGAAAGACTACGTGATGTTTGGCGACATCTACAAGAGCGTGCACTTCCTGCGGTGGAAGGAGAAGCAGCGTCAGTTGCAGCTGCTGGCCAAGGACTACGAGCCGCTGGCGGTGACCTCGACGGAGTTTAACATCTTCGAGAAGCGGCTAGCGCTGCTGGCAACGGACATGGAAGACAATCTGCACGTCATGCAGTACGCACCCAACGACATTGAGTCCCGTGGTGGTCAGCGCCTGCTGCGCACCAGCGACTTCCACTTGGGCATGCAGGTTACGAGCCTGTTCCGCAAGCAAGCGGGCGTCGTGGGTCCGCAGATGGGCAGACACGCGGCCAACAACGTGTACGTGAACCTTCTGGGCACGTCGGAGGGCAGTGTGGGCGCTGTGCTACCGGTGGGCGAGCGCGTGTTCCGTCGTCTGTTCACGCTGCAGAACGTGATGATCAACACGCTGCCGCAGAACTGCGCGCTGAACCCTCGCGAGTTCCGCACGCTCAAGGCCAACAGCCGCCGACGCACGGGCCGCCCTGACGCGTGGTCCAAGCAGAAGTGGAAGAAGGGCTTTCTGGACGCGCAGGTGCTCTTCCGGTTCCTGCACTTGGACTACGTGGCGCAGAAGGAGATCGCGCGCTGCATCGGCACGACGCCGGAGGTGATCGTGCACAACCTGCTCGAAGTCCAGAAGGCCACGACCACGTTCCTGTAGGGAGAGAAGGAGACACGACTCTCTCCGCCAAGAGCTACGTACAGAAGATCTCGTAGAAAGGCAACGGCTCCACAGAGCACGAAGAAAGATCGTCTCCTGGGGATGCGTGCAACGGTCTGTCGATTGGTCGAAAGTCTGTGACAACTGGTTCCGAATCCAACTTCAACTTGCGTTCGTTTTAGGGGATGGGAGGTGTGGTTTTAGGAGTGATTTAGCGCAATTCGGTGTCAATACAAGCCCTAGCCCGTCTCTGAACTGCTCAAAAGCTGAAGGAACTCATCTCCGAAAGAAAAGAAAATTCTGTGGTGAAAAATTGCAGCGTCCGGTTCAAGACATATTTTGATTCACCTCCAATAAAGAATCATCACGTAGGTTTTCAAAGGCCGTTTGCCTACATCCTCCGATCACAAACCTCTAATCGATTATAAAAAGTGAAAAAAGAACCGAAGGTGTGGGATGAGCCGACAGCTGTGACTCAGACTCTGAGTCGATTGGAGAGACAGGAGCGAAGTTATCATCGCTTTCAAGAGGGTTGCGGTGCCGCACGTGAAAACTACGCGCGCTGCCCATTCGTTGGTTTGTCGGCGCGCGGTTTCCCTCGAACAAGACCCGTCACTGGTCCGCCAGCAGATTGTTGGCGGCGTCTATACCTTGGCGCCACGCGCCGTCTCTGGTGACCAAGCGAGGCCCCACTCTTCCTTCCACCGGCCTTGACCACCATGGAAACGCTTCAGGTTTCGTCGCTCTCGCTCCTCTCCACGGCCGAGTGCTGCGGCGGCGACGTGGTCAAGGACGTGTTGCACCTCCGCCTCCCCGATGCGTCTAACGCGTCCGCCAACACATCCAACAACGCCGACGAAAACCAACCCGCCAACAAACAGAGTGATGGTCCCGAGTGCCCCGCGGCTCCCTCGCCGCCGGCGTCGTCCGCATGCGGATCGTCCTCCAAGAAGCGCGCGCTGTCGCCGTCCGCGGCGCTCTACAAGACGCTCGAGACCGACGGCGTGGCGCCGGGCTTCTGCTCGCCGACGCACGCCGTTTCCCCGACCTCCGCAGCCTCGCTGGCGCCCGAGATCGACCCGCACGACCTCACGCTGCTCAAGGTGATTGGCCGCGGCACGTTCGCGCAGCAAGTGGCGCTGGCGAGACACCGCGCGACGCAGGACGTGTACGTGGTCAAGACGCTGGACAAGCAGCGCCTCATCCAGCGCAAGCAGGTGGCCCACACGCTCACGGAAAAGAAGGTGCTGGAGGCGCTGGGCGGCTCGCACCCGTTCATCGTCAAGCTCTTCTCGGCCTTCCAGACCGACAAGGACCTCAACTTTGTGCTCGAGTACTGCCAGGGCGGCGAGCTGTTCTTCCACCTACAGCAGCAGCAGCAGCAGAAGTTCAGCGAGCCCGCCACCGTGTTCTACGCCGCTGAAGTGCTCTCGGCACTCAGGGCTCTCCATGCCAAGGGCATCGTCTACCGAGACCTCAAGCCTGAGAACGTGCTGCTGGACGCGCAGGGCCACGTCAAGCTCGCGGACTTTGGCTTCGCGAAGGAAGACATGGCGGACGGCAAGCGGACCTTCTCGTTCTGCGGCTCGCCCGAGTATCTGTCGCCAGAGATGGTGGAGAAGAATGGCCACGGCGTGGAGACGGACATGTGGTCGTTCGGCTGCTTCATCTACGAGCTGCTCACGGGCGCGCCGCCCTTCCAGAACGGCAACCTGCGTCGGCTCTTCGACCTCATCCAGCAGGGCCGCGTGTGGTACCCGCCGTACCTGTCAGGACACGCCGTGTCGCTGCTGCAGGGCTTGTTGCGCGTGAGCCCTAGCAGCCGCTTCACGGCCGAGCAGGCCATGGACCACCCGTTCTTCAAGTCGCTGGACTGGGACGAGCTGCTGCAGCGTCAGGTCACGCCACCCATCGTGCCCGAGTGTGAGAGCCACGAGTGCACGCAGAACTTCGACGACGGCTTTACCAGCGAGCCCGTCAAGTCGCTGGGCCTCGTTGCGCCTAGTGCGCGCAATACGGACAGCACCGCTGACTGGACCAAGCGCCCACGTTCGGACTCGTCGCAGTCGGCCAACGGAGACGTGTTCGCGTGCTTTTGATAGCTGCATGTATTTGTATTTGGGCGTAGACGTGCTGTGCGTGGAATCCGCTACCGGTATACGAATAATTGATCAATACTACTACTTAAACGGGCACAATGTTCAGGCGTGCGGTTCATCCGCAACGGACGGGTGGATGCCGATCGACCGGAGGTACGCGGCGGTGCGTGGCGTCGTGGGGCAGTCCATACCCTCCATCACGATGTCGTCACCATCGTCCAAGCGAGCCATGGTGCCGAAGAAATGCTCGAACGTCCGCATCTCGAACGCGAGACGGTCCTGGTCCAGCGACTCGCCCTGCCGCTGCAACAGCTTCCGCTCGTCGTCGAGATGCTTGTGCTTGCGCTTTGCTTCCGCCCACTCCCCCTCCAGTTCGTCTGTCCACTGCTCCAACATCAACTGCTCCACAGGCCTTCGTCTCGCGCCAGGACGGCCGGCTGTCCCTCGGCTGTGCGATTGCCTGCCCGTGTTGACGTGGATGTTTTCCTTCTCGGTACTGTGTGGAATCGTGTCTGTCTTTTTCGCTCCCGCATCGACACCACCGAGAGACGATGGGGGCAGCAGTGATGCCTGCAAGAGCATGTCCTGCTCGGCGATGATCGCATGGGCATCTTCCAGCTTCTCCTTCAGAGCTTCCATTAGATCTTCGTTGGGATTCCGGATTGAATGCTCCAGCTCGGCTTGCATTGCTCGCTCGAAGAGCTGCACCTTCTCGGTCAGTTTGTCGACAGTCTCGGAGATGTAGGTCGAGACGTTCGCCTTCACACCGAGCTGCAGCGGTGCGGGCGTGAAGTCGTCGAGTGGAACCCGCGCCAACTCGAGAGTTTCGTCCGTGCGGTCTTCATCATCGCCATGCTGCGCCAAGAAGAGCTGCACGGCCTTCTTGTACTGTACAGATACCGACTCGACTTGTCTCTGCAGGTTCTCAAGATTGCGCGCCAACGCGTCGTTTTCCAGCAGTAGATCGTCTCTCTTTTGCTCGAGATTCTCGATCAATCGTCGGTTCATGAGCGTCTCAGGGGTCTGCGTCACGCGTTGTGCATTCGTCTGCCGGCGCTCACTCAGCCCATTCAGCGCCTTGGCGATCGCCATCCCACGGACCTCTTTGCTGCTGCGCTGCGCTGCGTCCTGGAGACTCTTCTTCAGTCGCTCGTACTCGACGTCCTTACGTCGCAGCTGCGTCTTGAACGCCGTTTCCTGGCCCTGCAACTTCGCGCACAGCACCTCCAACTGCTTCTTGTCCTGCTGCAGCGCACGGCGCTCCGCCACGAGCGCCTGCTCTCGGCCGTGGAACATGTTCTCCTGCTGAGCCAACTGCTGCTTGAGCCCCTCAATCTCCAGTGCGAACTGGTTGAGCTGGTGCTGCTTTCGCTCCACGTCTTTCTCCAGCACGCGCTGGCGGTCCATGAGCTGCTCCTGCTGCCGCAGATCCTGATGCCGGACGACGAGCAGCCAGCTCACGATGTCCATCGCGTGGCGCACGTGCGCCTCCGCTCGCTCCGCATCCTCCCGGTCTCCCAACAACGCAGAGAACGGCAGGCGACTGTGCTCAGGCGTCATCTCGCTGGCGCCGCTGAGCAGCGCGGCGTGCTCCAGCTGCTCGTTCAAGTACGACTCGTTCTGCGTGACGGAGCGTTCGCTCGACAGGCGCCACGCCATCGACGCCGACGAGGAGCCCACCGACACCTCGTACACGAGCCTGTCCAGCAGACTTACGGGCGCTGCTGCTGCAGCGAGGGGCATCGACGTCGCGCCACTCGCAGGCGCGTCACAGTCGCCCATTCCACGGTCTTCCACCGCGAGTTTCTGGCGCTTGGACGGCTGGAACGACGTGCCAAAGTCCATGAGCACACCGCTGGCGACTGCGCTCGCCGTGCGCGTACGCGGCGCTGCTGCCGACTCCATTCTCGTGCGCACAGCGACGGCCAAGTGCGACGCGCTGGTGACGACGGATGCGGTGGACGCGTTTGCCGCCTGTTTTTGGATTTTGGTTTTCAAAATGGAGGGGATCAGGACCAGAGCGACCATCACTCCAGCAACGCACTATATGTCACTATATGTCACTATAACATCATATGCGTTAATAAGGGTTACCGGATATGAAAGGTGGTACAGTACGAGGGTGGTTATGCTTCGAGAGGGGGTTACACGGCGTATCCGCCGCGAGCAAAATGAATGGAAGCATGTCCGGGAGCATGGAGCGCGAGGGCAAGCAGGAGGAGGACGCGTACCCGGAGGAGGCCCAGCGTCCGTACGCCGCTGCTGTAGATTACGCGGACGACGGCGCGTCGAATGAGCCCAGTGGCGACGACGAGAACGACGCAGAGCTGCCGTACCACGCGCTCAAACTGGCGCTCCACGACGACGCGGTCAAGTCGCTCGTGGGGCTGGAGCTGCCCGTGTACGCCAGCAACATGGAGCGCGTGCTGCAGACCGTGGGCGGGCTGAAGGCTTTGCAGCAGACGCACGAGACCAAGAGCCAGTTCCTGCCCGTGAAGCTGCGGCCCAGCGAGCCGTCCTGCAAGCCGCTCTTCGCCGATCTCACCAAGACGCAGACGGTGCTGCTGCGGCTCAAGCGCAAGAAGAGCGGCACGACGCCGGCGTTCGAGGGCCACGTGGTCGGTGTCGTGAGGGAGAAGTACGTGTGCGAAGGCATGGCCGACTTCCAGTACTTCACCGCGCGCCAGTTCTACCCGGACCCGGTCACCACGGACCTCGTGGCCACCGCTGCGGCGTCGTCTCACGCTCGCCACGCGCGCGTCCCCATCAATGCCGAGGCGCCCACTGCTGCAATGCCAGTGGGTGCGGTGATGCCGGTGGACGCCGTGTCGACGTACACGGGCTCCAAGTCGCAGCTCGCGATCAAGGCGAGTCTGAGGCCGTACCTGCGCGTGCAGGACGAGCCGCAGCTGGAGATGGTGCCCGAGGTATTCTCCAAGGTCGACCTGCCGCTCAAGTACGAGTTCCGCCAGCGCTCGGGCTACCAGCCCACCGAGTCGGCCAAGAAGCCCTCCACGACCATGACGTACCTCAACTTCCACGACGACACGCCGGCGCCGGCGGCTCCGAGACCCGACAACCCGGTGATCCGACGTCGTCCGGTCGGCTCGAACGAGAACGTGGACGACGACGTGCTCAAGACGCTGCAGGAGAAGCTGGCGCAGAAGCCCGTGTGGCTACGGCCCAAGCTCTTCGTGGGCCTGGACTTTGTAGAGCGTCGGGCCGCGAGACGCCTGCTGCGGAAGCTGTGCTATGTGTTCGTGGACGGCCCGTGGCGTGGGTCGTGGATCCGCATGGGCTACGACCCGCGTACGAGCAGTGACTCCGCCAAGTACCAAGTGATCGAGCTGCGAAACAACCGCGAGCTCGTCCACGCCAAGGTCACGCATCCGAGTCGCAAACGCACGAAAAAGTACAGCGGCATCAACCCCAAGGGCCCGCGTATCGCCAAGGTCACGCAGACGTCCGAGCACGAGAACTCGCAGGCCAACAAGCGGAGGCGCAAGGAGCGGTTCCTGCGTGGCGAGACGCGCCGGTCGTTCCTCGTGGACCCGAGTGAGGCCCAAAGCCAGCAGTCGACGCCACAGCAGAGCCAGCAGTTCCAGACGCCTGCTACCAGTCCGTCGCCCAGCATGATGTCGAGCGAGCGAGCGACGCCGATGCAAGAATGGGACTCGGACAATGATGAGTACTACGACACGGCGATGGACGGAGAGGAAGAAGACGACGACGATGAAGATGACCGCGCCAGCAGCATCTCGACGTCTGCGGCCATGGCTGCCAACGGTGGTGGGGGCGGCAGCGACAAGACGTACGAAATTTTCGGCGTGCCGCTGACCAGCGCGAACGTGCTGTTCCAGTTGGACGAGATCGACGACGAGGAGGTCGTGGCGTGGATCGCGCAGTTCCAGACGCTGGACAAGCCGACGTTGCTGGGCGGGTGGTACGCGACGCACATGTTCCTGCCACTGCGTGAGATCATCCGCTACCGCATCGCCGCATTGGTTGGACGCTCCAAGGCCGAGCTGGAAACGCGGCGGAAACGCATCGAGGCGCTGAAGAAGCAGGCGCTGAACGACTACGCTGACCAGTTAGCGGGGCGCGAGCCAAGCAGCAGTAAAAAGGCCAAGCAGAGCAAGGCGAAGACAGCGTCCCGTCGGAGAAAGAAGGCGAGCGGCGGAGGTGATGGAGACGAGGAAATGAAGGAAGGTGCTCCTGAGGAGGAAGGCGACGATGCGGAGGCTCTGGAGGCATCGCTGGCGGCGAGTCGTATCTCGCAGGAGTCGCCTCTGTCTGCGTCCAAGCAGAAGCGGAAACAGCGAAAAAAGAGCGTTGAAGTAGAGGAAGAAGAAGATGAAGAGGAAGAAGAAGAGGAGGAGGAGGAAGATGAGGAGGAAGAGGCATCGCAGGACGAAGACGCCGCGGAGGTGGCTGCCCACGGCCGATTACAGACGACGGCGACACGGAAGAACACCGAAGAGGAGGAGGACGATGAGGAAGACGACGACGAAGAAGACGAAGACGAGCAAGAGGAGACAGCCGAGCAGGCCCCTGTCGCGACCCCGGAGGCGGACGCGGCGCCCTCGGTCGAGTACTCGTTCTAATCCAATGGCGGAAGTCGTTGCCGCAGTGTAGCCATGTCGTGTATCCTATCGGTTCGTATCTGCAATTGCGTTCCTAACCGCCATCGCCCCACCATCCGTCCTTTGTGTGCGTAGCTCTTCATTTTCAACCCAGGCATCGCACCACCACCGCACTCGCGACCATGAC
Organism: Pythium utonaiense; assembly: GCA_023334595.1. Classification (NCBI taxonomy): domain Eukaryota; phylum Oomycota; class Peronosporomycetes; order Pythiales; family Pythiaceae; genus Pythium; species Pythium utonaiense. The sequence goes on along the minus strand of JAADVE010000161.1, from coordinate 11,369 downwards.
GCTGCGCGTGACGCCGACGCAACTGGCGGCGCTGCAGCGCTCCACCGAGCGCATCCGCAACATCTGCATCCTCGCGCACGTGGACCACGGTAAGACCACGCTCAGCGACTCGCTGGTCTCCGCCAACGGCATCATCTCCGAGAAGCTCGCTGGAAAAGTCCGTCCTTTCTCATTGTTCTGCTTCTCCATGCTTCTCTCTCTTGCTCACTCGCTCTCTGTCTGTAGGTACGATACCTGGACAACACGGAGGAGGAGCAGGCGCGCGGCATCACCATGAAGTCGAGTGCCATCTCACTGCTCTTCCTGAACGAGCCGACGCCCACGACGCCTGCGCCTGCAGCCACCGACGACGACGCACCCGCCGAGCCCGTGCCGTACCTGATCAACCTCGTGGACTCGCCCGGCCACGTGGACTTCTCCTTCGACGTGTCCACGGCCGTGCGGCTCTGCGACGGCGCGCTTGTGCTCATCGACGCCGTGGAGGGTGTGTGTGCACAGACCATCGCGGTGATCCGCCAGGCGTGGCAGGAAGGTATCCGTCCGTGTCTCGTAATCAACAAGATGGACCGGCTGATCTTTGAGCTCCAGCTCTCGCCGTACGAGGCCTGTGAGCGGCTCAACCGCATCATGGAGCAAGCCAACGCCGTGCTCAGCGCGTTGATCCGGTCCGAAGTGCTCGCGAAGCACGAGGCCGAGGACGAGGAGAACGAGGACCAGGAAGCGACCGAGGAAGAGAAGCAGGCCAAGGAACTGGAGCGCGACCACGAGGCCATCACGAACGAGGTCTCTGCGCTCGAGGACGAGCTGCTGTTCTCACCTGTGAATGGCAACGTGCTGTTCGCGAGCGCGTTCGACGGCTGGGCGTTCAACATCGGCTTCTTCGCGCACCTGTACGCCAAGAAACTGGAACTGCCGTTCCGCGTGGTCCGTAAGGCGCTGTGGGGCGAGCACTACTACAACGCCAAGCTCAAGAAGATCGTGACCAAGCCGCCGACCTCGAGCAGCCAGACCATGTTCTGCTCGTTCATCCTGGAGCCGATCTGGACGACCTACAACACGCTGAACGCACCGGTCTCGAGCGACGCCGACCTGGAGGCGCTGCGGAAGCTCACCAAGCAGCTGCGCGTGGCCAAGCAGGTCAGCGACCGAGACCTCAAGCACAGCGACCGCAAGCTCACGATCCAGGCTGTGATGCGCAAGTGGCTGCCGCTGGCCACCACGGTGCTCAAGATGGTCACACGTGCACTGCCCAGTCCGCTGGTCGCCCAGCAGAAGCGAGCCGCCAAACTCTGTGGCTTCGCTAGCGATGCACTCATCCCCGTGGCGTCCCCACAACGCAGCGTATTCGAGTCCATGGAGCGATGCGGTACGACCAGCGAGGCTCCCGTGGTCGTGTTCGTCTGCAAGATGATCTCTGTGGAAGCCAACGTCCTGTCAGACTTCTACCAGCGAGGTCTCGCGGCCGACGAGAACGTGTACGTGGCCATGGGCCGTGTGTACAGTGGCGTCCTGCGCGCCGGCGCGCCAGTGTACGTGCTGGACCCCAAGTTCCAGGGGCTCCCGGAGGAGCTGCAGACGTTGACTGATGAGGCCGCCATCCTCAAGCACGTCAAGCACGTCTCACGCGTCGGTGAAGGTGAACTGCGCACGTACATGATGATGGGACGGGAGCTGCACGCGCAGGACGAAGTGCCCGCGGGCAACATCGTCGGTATCGTCGGGCTGCAGGAGCACGTGCTCAAGACGGCGACGCTCTCGTCGACGCTCTCGTGCCCGTCGCTCACGCGCATGCCGTACCAAGCCAAGCCGATCGTGCGCGTCGCTGTCGAGCCGGAGGATCCGCGGAACTTTGCCGCGCTGGAGGCTGGTCTTCAGCGGCTCTACCGATCCGATCCAACGGTCGAAGTCCAAGTCCAGGAGACGGGTGAGCATGTCATCGTCGCGCTGGGCGAGCTCCACTTGGAGCGCTGCATCAAGGACCTGAAGGAGCGCTTTGCCAAGGTTGCGGTGCGTGTGTCCGAGCCGCTCGTGGGTTTCCGCGAGAGCGTGGCAGACGCGGCCACGGCTGGATCGCCGTCGCCACAACAAAGTGTCGTGTTCCGTGAACTGCTTGCCAATTCACAGACGGCAGAGACGCAGGATGCTGCCGCTGCTGGTGGTACCGGACCTTCCAACGATCAGTCCCCACAGACCCAAGCTGAGACCGACCCGAAGATTGCGTACGGAACGACGCAGGACGGCTCGCTGACGCTGAAGATCCGTGCGCTGCCGCTTCCTGAGAGCGTCGCGAAGCTGCTGGAGGAACACGTCGATGAGTTGCGAGTGTTGCTTGATGCCAGTAAGACGCGTGGCGATGTCCAGGCTGAGGAAGAAGAGGAGGATGAGGATGAGGATGCTGCTGCGGCTGCGCTGGCCACTGCGAAGGCGTCATCGGCCTCCAGCTTCGCCCACCGCCTGGAAGAATTACTCCATGCTCCAAGCAACGACAACTTCTGGAAGACCCTGCCGGTTGATCGTATCTGGAGCTTCGGCCCGCGTCGCGTCGGCCCCAACATGCTCGTGAACAACATCCCAGAGTACCAGACAAACGCGACGCTTTTCCACGCGCCGTCTCCTAGTGAGACGGAGAGTGAACCGGCGACGACAACATCCCAGCACCCACTGACCGAGTTGCTTCGTCGCTTGGAGAACTCGATCGTCACGGGCTTCCAAATGGCTGCGGCCGCCGGTCCACTGTGTGACGAGCCTGTGTGGGGCGTCGCCTTTGTCGTGGACAACGTCGTCTACAATGGCCGCGTAGCCGCGATCACAGAGGGTGATGCGCCTGCAGATGCGGAGCCGACGACCGTATCCGCGTCCGACATCCTGGACGCGCCAAACCAGTACGGCCCGCTGAGTGGCCAGGTCATGTCGACAATGCGCACGGCCTGCCGCGTGGCTTTCATCAAGCAACCTGTCCGTCTCGTCGAAGCTGTGTACGAGTGCACAGTGCAGTGTCTCGCCGAGCAGCTTGGCAAGCTGTACAGCGTGATCGCGAAGCGCCGCGGTGACGTGTTCTCCGAGGAGCTGTCGGACGGGTCCGCGCTGTTCACGATCAAGGCCCACCTACCTGTAGTCGAGAGCTTCGGCTTTGCCACGGACCTGCTCATCCAGACTTCCGGCGCAGCTAGCAATCCGCAACTCGTGTTCTCGCACTGGATGGTGATGGACTTGGACCCGTACTTCCAGCCGCAAACGGAGGAGGAGCGCGAGGATCTGGGCGAGCGCATCTACGAACACAACTACGTCCGCAAGTACATCGAAGCCGTGCGCAAGCGCAAGGGACTCGCGCGTGACGAGAAGATCGTCGTCCACGCGGAGAAGCAGCGCACGCTCGCGCGAAAGAGATAAAGGTTTTGTTTGCAAGTACAGTACAGTACGTACTCTTGAAGGGTTGTCAATACAGAGATTCGAATTCGAATGTTTTCACCATCCAATCAGCTGCGACTATTCCGAGAGTGGCTGGCACCTGTCATCATTATGAAGCGCTCTATTTTTGACTAGCTTTCCACTGGAGGACGAGACAGAAATGAGCACGAAGGCAACATGGTGAGCGAACAGGACGCTCGAGATACTGGAGGTGACGGCGGCGGCCATCCACAGTCGCCACGCGAGCATGAGAGCTCTCCAGGGAGAGATGCTGAGTCTGAGACTGCGATTCCCATCGTCCCGACTGCAGCAGCAGCCGCGAGCGTCGGTCACGGTCTACACTGGCCGCAGAATCATGAGCTCGCGCAGATGAGCATACCCGATCTGTTGATGGTCGTCTCGCACAATGCATTGGCGGTGATCCCGGCCGAACGCTGCGTGGTGTTCATGTACGAGAAGAGCACGAACCTGCTGAGTGCCCAAGTGTCGAGCAGCGACGGGCCGCACAGTGACCATGACGAAGAGCTCAGCTTTCCGCCGGTCATGGGCGTCGTCAGCGCGTGCTTCTTACAGCGACGGTGCCTGAGAATGCAGGAACCCAACCTGGTATGGCAGACCGTGGCTCTCTTGGTCGGAAGAGTAGAGACTGAGAAATGTGGCTTTTGTCAACAGCACAAGGCGTTCCATCGCGAGTACGACGTACCGAAGGGCGTGACGATGGATTCCATGATCGTTGCCCCTGTCACGCTACATCACCGCACTGTCGGCGTGATTCAGGTGCGATCCGCGGCGTTCTAACCCCCTACGAGAGCTGACGTTCTGTGGCTCTCGTGCTTGTAGCTGTTCAATCGAGTGGATCCGGACAGTCGTGGAGGGCCGGAGCCGTCGCAACCCGACGAATCCCATACAAAGACGACGGATGCAGGCGACGCGAAGGCATCAACGGGCGATGAGGAGATCGAGATGAAGCTGCAGCGGACCAAGGCGGTGCAGAAGCGTGCTCGTATCGGCTTCAGCGCCAAGGACGAACAGAAGATGATCCTGTTCACGAGCCACGTCGCTGTGGGTCTTCACGCGGCTGCTGATTGTTTAGGATGAAGAAAGTGGCAGGCGACTGATCTCTGCTGTCTGTGGCTGTAGCAACTGCTTGATAACAAGCTCAAGTTGTTGGCCCAGGTCGAGTCCATGGCGAAAGCTCGAGAGGACAAAGCAAGGAGCGCCATTGAGCTGCTCAACATGATGAACGAGAAGCTCGAGTACCAGGCGACCGCCACTCCCGTGCTTTCTCCTCTCCGTCCAAAGCCACCACGCGTCCCACTCACTCTTCAACCCCTAGCCTTGCCACTAGAGACCGAGGGAAGTGAGGCACCCGACTCTATTCCAGAGGAGATGAAGCCGGACGCCGTAGAAGAGGACCCCGCACTCGCTGCGTTCGTGGCAGAGATCGACATGCTCAAGGTCATGAAGGGCATCAGCCGCACACAGGCGCTGTTCCGCGGCCACCACCTTCGCAAAGTGCACCATTTGTCCGACGCGTTGGCCCAGCACCGCGTGCGGCGGCAGCAGATCCGCTCGACACTCGTGCTGCAGCGTGCGACGCGTCGCTTTCTTGCACGACGCTGGCGGAAGAAGCGCCGCAATGCCTTCATGGTGGTCGTGCGTGCGATTCGCAGCTACCGCCTGCGTAAGGGACTGAAGAAGCGAATTGAAGCGAGGAAGCGGCAGCCTAAACCTGTCGTCGAGGTCGCCGAGGTCGTCCTGGAAACGCCTGCAGTTCCATTGGGAAGGAACGGCGGTGTCGGTCTCCACCATACGCTCGTCGAGAGCGACGTGCAAAAGTTCCGCGAGCGCATCGCCAGTGCGGTGAAGATCCAGCGGTTCGTGCGAGGGTATCAGCTGAGGAACCGATTGAAGAGGGAGCGAGAAGCTGCGGATCTGGCTCAAGCATTTAAGAACGAACGGGATGTGGTGAAGGTGCAGTCGGTTGTGCGTGGTACGATCGCACGCACAAAGGTGGGCAAGATATTGGAGGAGAAACGAGCGATGCGTGCACCCAACGTGGTTTGTGTGAGGCTGGCAGCATCGAAAGGGACTTGGACACCCGAGACAACAGTGGAGACTGGGCACCACGCGCCGACGACGCGAGACTGTTTGTATCCGCTGTCTCCCGTGCAACCCACCGGAGCTCCGCATGTGGTTGCACATCGCCACGCTACGACAAAAGCCACCGTGGAACAGGCTTTCGATGAACTGCGACAGCAGCAGCTTCGCTTAAAGAGCTGCTCGCCTATAGATCCACCAGCACGCTTCCACCGGCGAAGACGGCTCGTGGCTTCTCAGAGTCCTCCTTCGACACACCTCGTAGATCCAGAAGCTGAGACGTGGCTCGAGTCCCGGCCGCTCGCTGCGATTCCTACCCCATTCTCACCCAACAGGAGCGAAACAAGCGAGCGACTGAATCCGCAGGGTGATACGGCACTCACCAAGTCGGAGCTGTCGCGGTTGTACCCCACGGTGGTCTTCGAAGTGGACCCGAAGAAGGCCAGACGCTGTCCGGCGGGCGTCCAGCACGCGGACGACTGGCTCAAGCAGCGCGTGCAGTGCAAACAGGAGCCGGTGTCCGACAGAGACGAAGGCTCTGTTTGGCACGAACGCTCCAGCAATAGGTTCCGCAAGCAAGCGTTCAGCACCACGGCAGGTCTGCACATTACTCCTCCGCTGGTCTCTAGTAACCAAGTCTCAGCGCTTCCGTTGCTGACGCGTCCATCGGTGCGATCCCCAAGTCCCAAGAAGACGCCGCTACAGGTGTGCTTCCTCCCTGCAGGAAGCCACCGACGCAACGTCGGCAAGCGCCCTTCGGAAAGCATGGTCGCTCCGATGTCTCCGCCTCCGCAGTCCACGACCTCGCTACCACCCGCGGACTCTCACCGGAGAGCTCTGACGACGAGATGATCCCTTTACGGGAAGTGGCTTCTCAGTCGACAGAGTCTACAAGTGGAAAGATCTTCATAGGATCAAGCAATCGAAAGAGACGATGTGTTGGAGTGAATAATAATGCGATTGGATGAGGACACTGACAAGCATAAACGAGAATCCCTTGTGTAGGAGCTCACAACGCTCGGTTGCTGCGAGAGCGTCCTCCCGACTGGAGCCGACGCTGGACGTCTCTCGACGACGGTGCTGGCGACGCTGCTCCTCCACTGTCCAGTTGCATACGTCCAGCACCAGCGAGCCGGCTGCTCGAGTTCACGAGGTTTCCGTTGCGATACTCCTCCGTGACGGTCTCAGTGCGGCCTTCCGGACTCACTGTCGTCGTGGTCTTCTTGGTCACTGTCTGGCCATTGCGATCCGTGAAGGACGACGTGCTCACGCTGTGGGAAGCAAAGCCCCGGCCTCCGGCGGTCCCGGCCGCTCCAAATCCAGGGAACTCGTCACTGAAGAACGAATCCAGCAAGCCGCCCCCGCCAAAGCCCCCCATGCCTCCCATGCCTCCCATGCCTCCCATGCCTCCCATGCCACCAAAGCCCCTGCGGCTCCCACCAAAGCTTACGCTCACGCCCATGCCCCCACGCCCGAGGCCCATCATCATGGGCATCACGAAGGCCGGGCCGAAGCCATGGTCTCCGATATCGTCGTCCGAGTCGTCCATGGGGAAGCCGTGCGACTGGGCGTGGCTGTGGCGACTCGCACGTCGCGTGTGGCCGCCAAAGAGCTCTGCGAACGGGTCCATTCCCCCGAAGAAGGCCTCGAAGATGTCACGCGCGCGCCGAGCCGAGAACTCGGACGGTCCATAGAAGCCAAAGTCGTCCGGAGAGCCTCTGGACGAGCGGTCCGGAGATCCAGAAGATCCTGCGTTGAGACCCGACTTGCCGTAGCGTTCGTACGCCGCGCGCTTCTCTGGATCGCTGAGCACGGCGTACGCCTCGCCGATCTTCTTGAAGAACTCCTCCGCGCGCGGATGCTCGCGGTTCTTGTCTGGATGCCACTGGATCGCGAGCTTGCGGTACGCCTTCTTCACGTCTGCGTCGCTGGCGTCTCTGGACAGACCCAACACCTCGAAGTAGTCGTCTGAATCGAGCTGCTCCATGGCGGCTGCAGAGGCTCGCGCTGGACGAGTGTGCGCACTGGATCCACTGGACGAGGGAGCGGCGGTCGTCGCTGGACAAGTGGCGGGCTCTTCGCCGTCGCTGTCGATCACGATCACGTCTTCTGGACGAGGAGACCTTCCGGATCTCTGGACGCGCCGACGGTGGCGCTTCGACTGCTGGATCGACTGCCTCGACTGGTTCGCTGCCGCGGCGTCGATCTCGCCGCTGGCGCTTCGTTGGGAAGTTGTATGCTCTGGACGCCTGCGCTTCTTCTGGGTACTTCTGGGAGCTGCTGGATGCGCCTGCTGACGCAGTTCCACCACGCGCGGATTGGCCATATTCCCGTCCAGAACGTTCGTCGTCGCGCTCGTCTTCAGGATCCGATCCAGTTGGAGAATCCTAACCGATATTCCAGGAACCAACAGCAAAATTTAGCAACGAACCGCCTGCATGGACCATCATTCTGCGTTCTAGAAGCTCATTGCTCTCTCCAAAAACCGATCCACATACGTACTTAACACTCCCCACTCAAACCGCACTTAGTCATCTCAGCGTACTTAGTCACTTGGTGCCATCTTCGATCACGTGAGCGGTCTCCGCTAAGGAGATGGAGCTGCCCGCTCGAGCGGATCTTCATCCTCTCCTTCCGTTGCATTCCCTGGCACTGCGGCGTCCTCTGAGAAACATGCCATCGTTCCTCTTCTCCTTGCTGGCGCTGCTGTTCGTGACGCTCGCGCTGCCCGGAGCCCTCGCGTGGACGGGTGACGACGTCGCTGTCCACGAGCAGTTCGCCTTCACGGGCGACTCGCACGCGGCGTTCGGCAGGGCGCTGGGCGAGCGCTTCGCCGACAAGATCCGCGCGCGCGTGGCCGCCAACCTCAAGCTCACGACGCGCCTGCTGCCGTTCGTGCAGACCACGCAGAAGGGCCGGGACGCGTACGCGCTGTACCTGCAGACCCACGAAGCCACCTTCCCTGTGCGTCCCCAGGACAGACAGACAGCCCATAGTATGCAGTGCACGGAGCTCACAGCATCGTGTGTGTTTGTGTGAGTAGGAGTATGTGGAGGAGCTCCGCGGCCTGGCCGAAGGAAGCGGCGTGAGCTTCGAGACCATTTTTGTGATGAACCTGTCGGAGGAGTTCGACGACGTCGTGCCCGCCGACTTCACGCTCGGCAGCGGCAGTCGCGAGAAGACGTTGCGCTGCTCGGACTTTGTGCTGGTGGGTGGACCTGACAAGCTGCACGTAGTCGCGCACAACGAGGACGGAGACGCCTCTGACCTCAACCACACGGCCATCATTACGGCCAAAATCGGAGACCACCCAAAGTTCGTCGCCTTCACGTACCTGGGGGACTTGCCCTCTGGTGCCTTCGGCTACAACGACAAGGGCGTCGCCTTCACGCTGAACTGTGCGTTGCTGAATATGCTTCACGTGGGTCCACAGCATCCTGACTGACTGAGAGTGTTGCGTTCAAACTGCTAGTCGTTCAGCCAAAGGACTTTGAGATGGGCGGGCTCGGGCGTGGCTTCATCTCGCGCGATCTGCTCTGGGCTGAGACTATTGACGACGCATTCCGTCGCATCGCGCGTCCACATCAGGCCTCCGGCCACAACTACCAGCTCATGGACGTGACCAACAGTCGCATCTGGAACGTGGAGGCTGCCTCTTTTAACCGCATCGCATCCCAGGAGTTCCTCCCACCGACGGATCAGAGCCAAGTCACAACCTCCTTCCACACAAACCAGTACATGCTTCTCAACATCGCACAGCCGCCGTACGAGAGCAGCCTCCACCGCCTTAAGCGCTACAGCGAACTGCCTGTTCCCCAGACCGTCGATGCGGCGCTCGACATCCTGGGCGACCAGGCCGACCGTCTCTACCCTGTCTTCCACGATGCGCTGTCCCACGAACGCGGCGAACTCAGCGGATGGACGCTCACGACGATCGTGTTCGACCTGGCCAAGAAGCAGGCGGTGTCGTACCGAGGCAACCCGAGCAAGCAGAAGAAGGAGTTCATCTGGGACCTGGTCACGCTCACCGTGGAGAAGGCCATCGGTTCGCCCAGCGCTACCGCTTAGAGGTTCCAAGAGACCGTGCGCCATGCATGATACATTCTGAGAGTCCCTGCGAGTGCGATGCGTACCGGAAGTACTCGTCACTTTCGCGTCTGGCTGAAGTAATCAAGCCGTTTGCAACCATGTGAGGCTCACAGCCATCATCAAAATCGTCCCTATCTACTTGACTTGGATGTGGATTCCCTTCATGTTTCGGTGGTGATGTCGGCTGTAGACAACGCCACTAGCACAGCAAAGTAAACCTTAGGCCTTGATTGCCGGAAGAGTGAACGCCTGCGAGGCGTCCGTGGCCGAGCAGCTCTTCAGCACGGGCGTCTTGTCGGCAACGTTCTTGAACGCCAGACAGAAGCCCGCATGCTTCTGGTGCTTGATGAGGCCGCCCTCGAACGTCCACTTCTGGTTGCCTTCCGTCGTGATACAGTCCCATGTGTGCACGGTCGCGTTCGCCGTCGGATCGTCCGCATCGAGGCATCCGCCACTCCACTTGGACACGAAGGTCTGCGAAACAGAGTTGTAGAACCATGTCTGTGCGTCTCGACCGGCCTGCGCGTTGAACTGGAGCTTGTCGCGCGAGAAGAATTCGATGACCGACGCGTCACTACTGGCCGTGATCTGCACGGCTGTGGCTGAGGACGAGATCTTGCGCCACACCTGGTTGGAGTTGTCGAGGTGGCATCCCCACAGCTGCAGGAGACCGCCGTTCGCGCCGTTCGGGTCACGGTCCAGACACAAACCCTCGTGCCTCAGGTGCTCCAGTTGACCCGTGGCGCTGTTGAAGTTCCATCGCTGGTTCTTCTCGCTGTTACCGCAATCCCACACGTGGACGCGACCACCGCCCCAGCCCTCGTACGCGTCCAGGCAGTAGTTTGAGTCCTTGGACTTGACTGACTTGAGGATGTCGTTGTAGAGCCACTCAGAGCCAGTGGCGCCGGCCGCGCCAGTGCCAACAGCAACGTCACCGCCCACACGGACAAGCTGGGCAAAGTTCGTCGACTCTTTAGCGTAGAAACGCACGGCTGGCGACTCGACAATAGCCACACCGTCGAGGCTCCACTGCTGGTTCGGTTGGCTGTTCTGGCAGTCCCAGAGCTGAAGCTTGGTATTCCTGCCGGAGTCGTTGTCTAGGCAGAAGCCCCCGTGCGAGGCATGGTTCAGCTGACGCGTGACCGAGTCGTAAGTCCATTTCTGGTTGCGCTCCGTGTCCACGCACGTGCACGTGTGCACAGCGCCTCCGTTGCGTGGCTCGTATGCATCGAGGCAACCGTCGCTGTTGAGAGAGTGAATCTGGCCCTTCTCCTGATCATAGAACCACTGGTATTGCATCTGCGTGAAGTAGTCACTCGACTGCTGAAGCAGCGCCACGCCCGTGACCTCATCGATCCTGTTCGGGTTGAAGGTCTCGGCCAAGTAGCGGCCTGTCGAGCTCACCAACGTCGCGCGGCTACATGGCTTCAGGTTTAAGTTCGTGAAGCTTACCTTGAGGGTTTCCTCCCCATCCTTTCCGCTGAACATGCCGAAGTACGCCTCCACACTATTCGCGAGGTTGGACATCCACGGCTGATCAAAGGCCGCAAACCAGTAGTACTCCAAGTTGTGGGCGGTGGCCTGGTGGTAAGTCCTCGAAGAACTTCTTCTGGTTGGCAATCGACGCTACACCAGTGCGGTCCGCCGGGTCATTGCCGCCGGAGGACCAGCCCGTCTCGCTGATCATGACGCTTTTGCCCAGCTTGGCAGCCTGCAGGCGGAGGCTGCGGATACGATCCAACATTGTGGCCATTCCGTCGTTCACATCCACT
>JAADVE010000160.1:0-29517 GCA_023334595.1 Pythium utonaiense | reverse complement strand
GCTCTCACGCACGACGGCCCACGCCATATTCTCGACCTCAACCAGCTCGTGCTCGACGTGTCGTCAGTTGCAACTCTCAACAGAACGAACACTACCAAGTGGGTCTGTCTGCAGCGATCGACATCGATTGTCCACAACGGCGCCTCTGTGTTCTCACCCATCGACACAGACAGTGCGACCCAGCGCATGCGGCTCCACGGTACCTTGATGCTGCCAGTCTTTAACATGCTCCAGGCTCCACTGGTGTTTGGCACGATGGCCCTACGCGCCATGGGGGAGCTACTGGTGGATGGAGAGTCCAAGCAAGTTGCATTCTCCCACCCCTCTCGGTCTTCCAAGTCTCAAACCTCATTGGTACCGACGTGCTCGTCGTCACCTGAATGCATCGGCGAGCAACAGTTCAGCGTTCGCCTCAACGCATGCATGGGTACGTTGCTGCAGTTCAATTGAGGCAGATCAGTCGATGTCCACGACTGATCCACGTACATTTGTCGCAGATCCGGATTGTTCAGCTTACTACTTCCAATCGATGAATCCCGTCTCCAAGCTCTGCATCATTGTACGTCACTGCGATGCAAACCGCCCGACAGACCCGCTGTTAATTATGAAGCTTGTGTGATAGGACCCAGGCTGGCTTACGTTCCTGTATACAGCCATCGCTGTGTTTGTCGCGGCAGAGCTCCTGCTCTCAGCGAGTATCTCTCGGATCGTGCGGACGGCGATCACAGCAACAACTGAAATATAATCGACAAGCCTGTGCTGAAGCACTCACGCATGCAGCGCTATCCTCGACGTGGATTCATTGATGAGCACAACTGCTGTGGTAGGGTTTAGTTGCAAGGCTCTTGCTCCGTGATGATCGCTATCCCATTGGTCTTGGGCACACGCGCGTTAGTCGTGCCTACGTGGCAGAAGAATGAGATGCGTGTTCACAACAACTTCAACACACGGTCTGGGCTTGGCCCACTGAAGTCCTCACTAAGGCGATATGCCGGTCTCAGTCCCCATTGGGCCGAGGCAGACGCTCTTCGTAGTCTTGCCAGCGTGGCAGGAAAGTGAGAAGCGTCTTGTCGATAACTTCGACGCGAGGTCCACAACGCACGTAGAGTGAGTCTTGTAGGTGGTCACTGCCGCACTGTTACAGGTGCATGTTCAAAGGTCACCTATGAGGCGCGTGCTTGCATAGCCGCTTGTCATTGAAACAAAGCAGCGTGGAGATGCGATCGATTTGAGTGGTGGTGGCGGTTTGCGTGAGCCACCGAAGCTCGAAACAGTGTAGGTTGGGAAGCGGGAACGTTGACCTCATTCTTCATCTCGATCCACGATGGACAAAGCTGCCTACTTCTCGGAACGCGTCTCAACCCCCAGAGTGAGCAAGGCTCAGCTGCAAGTCGAGGAAACCTCGAGCTATGGGCGAATCAAGTCCCCAGCTTTCGACAAGGACATTGAAGGCGGTGCGCTTCGTGCAGGTGGCCCTCCAGACATCTACAGCAAGCAGCACATCGGATTGTTGATGCAGTACGTCGGATCTGGCTTGGTGTACAGTGTTATCTACGGCATCATCTACCCGTTCCTAAACAACTACCTTCGCATGTCGGGTGTTGCGACCGCCTCTGCCACGGTGCTCACGGCGCTACCGTACACGCTCAAGGTCTTCGTCGGCATCATCTCAGACTGCTACCCGATCTTCGGCTACCGTCGTCGTCCATATATGATCATTGGCTGGATCGTGTGTGGTGTGTGCTGCCTCGCCATGGCTGTGCTGCCCATCGGTGACCCGTACTACCCAGACCCAAGCCTTTCACGATTGGACCCGGCGACGCTCCCAGCGGAAGTGGTCACATCTTTCAACAGGGACGCTCCTGGAAACGGCACCCAGTTCGTGTTGCTGTTGATCGTTGCCAACCTTGGCGTGGTGGTCGCCCTGACGGCCATGGGTGGGACGCTAGTGGAGCTTTCCCAGCGTGAGCCAGAGAATATACGTGGCACACTCCAGGCCATGGTCGGCGTGGCCCGTGACGTCGGTGGTGTGGTCGCCGCGGCTCTCGTTGGCTTCGGTCTCAACAGTGCTGACTACGGTGGTTCGTTCGAAGGCTCAATCGGTATCAGTGGTCTCATGGTTGTGTGTGCCGTGACGTCTGCATTGACTGCCATCTCTGCCTGGTACAACATCACGGAAGAGAAGGTGACACACAACTTGTCGGTTCGAGCCGAGGCGTCCAAGCTCTTCGACCTCATGCAGCTCAAGGTCGTGTACTACGTGCTCGCCTTCTTGCTATTCAAGAACATGTTCGCGTACGTTAGTGTGACTGCTGCCTACCCGATCCAGAGCCAGTGGGCCCAAGTGGAGCCGCTGAACGCAAACATTGCCAGCATCCTGTCATACATTGTCTCTGCCGCCGCCCTCATGCTCGTCTCCAAGGTCGGTCTCAACTGGAACTGGCGCTACATCGTCATCGCCTCGCAGCTTGCAGTGGTCGTGTTGGACGCCCTTCCGGCGTTCATGACGGTCTGGGACGTGTACCGCAATCAGTGGTTCTGGCTCGGTATGCCTCTGTTGGAGCAGTTCCCAAGCAACATTGGCTACATTGTGTCGACGTTCTGCATGGTCGAGATCATGGAGGAAGGCAACGAGGCTGCCTTCTATGGACTAGTGGGCTCCGTGTCGACGCTTGCGTCGCCATTCTCAACGGTTATCACCAAGAACGTGGATGCCAACTTTGACATGGGACTTGAGCTCCTCCAGGCGGACAGCCACTACGTGCGCACTCAGGTCACCTACGCCTACCTGTGCCAGTACGCGTTCCAAATCTTCTCACTCGTATTTGTCGTCTTCCTGCCGAGCCAGAAGGCCGAAGCCCAGCGTATGAAGCGTGAAGGTGGCAAGAGCTTTGCTATCGGTGCCTGCTCGATCGTGCTTTTGCTGTTCCTTCTAGTGTGGGCCGTCATGACCAACCTCATGACCATCTTCCCATCGACGGCGTGCCTGGTTATTGCAGGAGGCACAAGTTGCTAAGTGCTGAGCGTCTAGAGTAGTAAGCTCAAATCACAATGCCATCCACAGCAAATGCATCCATCGTGCCACCTGGCTGAGAGTGTGTGGGCAGCGATAGCTGCAGCTGACCTCTTGCTATTGACGAACGTCTCTAGCTTCGTGCGCACGACGATCACAGGAACACGATGAATCGGACCAAAAAGGGTATGCTCACATCGTGAGATGGGACTGTCTATTGCAGCTCTCGCCCCGTAGTTTGTTTGTTCCTGTTTCTAATACTTGCCCAGGCTGAACCCGGGCCGGCCGATCGCGACTTGGGTCTTCTTGGCTGACACAACCTTGACCTCCTTTGGCTTGTTGCCGTTCAGCAACGTGGAGCTGGGTCGCTTCTTGCCAGAAACAGCGCCATCCGTCTTGGCACCCTTCACTACTGCTCCGGACGGAGCGTTCTTGCTGCCAGTAGTGCCTCGTTCCGCGGCTCCATCCTTCTGCTCACTGAGCTGCATCTGGACGTGCATACTGCTGCTCTGCTTGAGCAGTTCGCGCACAGCGATTGTCGCGTCAGAGCCGTAGTCCAAGCGGAAGTTGAGAATCAACGCGCGTCCAGGCAAGTGCTTTCGCTCCTGCTCTGTGTTCGTAGTAGGCGCCGACGAAGCAGCATCATTCGACGACTCACCGCTCGCGAAACTCGTTGCCTTCTTCTCACCAGCCTGCGTTTGCTGTCGCTGGTCCAGAGGCTTTGATCGTCCCATGAGCACGTCGACATCATTCAGCAGCAGAGGCTGTGTCGCATCGCTGTAGTTCTCCACTGAGAAGCTCACGTGCTGCGGCTTCTTGACCAGGTAGCGGTAGCTGCCCTTGAGATCGTACGGGTGGTGGTTGGCACTCTGCGTCGCCGATTCCCATGATGCCAAGTCCACGCCATCCATGGCCAGCAGCTTCTGGTACGCTGCACCGATGGCGTTGGCGGGATACATGACCTGGAATCCTGGAAGTGGCAGCACGACATCATCGATCGAGTACTTGTCCACAGTATCAGCAGTAATGGCAGAGATGCGCCGCCGTCTCGTCGCTGGGGCATCAGAAGTGGCTTCTTCTTCTGTCGGCTCGTCATCCACAAGCACCAGATCTCCCACGATTGGCTCCGAGCGCGAGTACTGGTCCATACGCATGCTCGCCATTTGGTTCCAGACGTAGTATTGGTACGCTTCAACGTACGCGACTCGGAGGTGCACTGGAATGCCTCGGAACGCCAGCTCATTCGCCTCCATGCCGTGCTGGAGCAAGCCTTCCAACACTGCACGTTCCGGGATCAAGAACGGTGGCAGCATCCGCAGTGCCGCAGCGACGTCCTTGTGCTGGCGAAAGTGTTCGCGTGCCTGGCGGACCTTACTAGCCTCACCTTCCTGAGGTCGAAGCAGCAGCAACACCGCCATTTTGAAGTCCTTGCGCAGCATCGCACGTCCCAGAATGTGGTGAGGCGTCGCACTGCTACCAAACCGTTGGATGCCGAAGAAATTGACGAATCCTCGCGCCTGCCAATTCTGGATAGCATCATCGAGCACCTCCTTCGCAAGCTGCGTTGCGTCTGGAATGCCACGCAGCACGATGGAGAACGCATTGCCCTGGCAGTCGCCGGTGCTAAGCTTCTTCGTGGTGTACTTGAGATTTCCGACGAGATAGTTCTGATCGTCGAGGTTGCGTGCCGACTGGCGCACGAAGGCATGGAAGCGCTCCTTGGGCACGCGGTAGACCGTGCATAGCTGCGATGTGATGCCTCGCTTGTCCTTGACGTCCGCGTACGAGAACAGCGATGGGTTGACCTTGAGCACGGCTGCGATCTGGTTCACCACCGCAACGATTTCCTTGTTGCGCTTGTAGATCACAAACTGGGTGTAGTCAGCTGTTCAACCACACATACACAACACGCGTTTCGTCAGTCAATGGCTGCAGTGGGGGCAGAGAACGGTGGCAGCGGCTACTTACGTCGGTCGACTGGCCAGTCGCGGCGTGGATCACGCTCACCCTTACGTGCGCCGCCTGTGGGCGTCGGGCGGATGCGGATGACTTGGCTCTGATCTGGTGACGTGATGGTGTCAGCCACGATCAAGTTCTTGCCGTAGCGTCGCATGGTCTCGTGGATGAACACGCGGTCCCCCTTCTCATTCAGACCGCCAACAAAGAACTGGAGCTGCTCCTCTCCTTCCTGGCTCTCTTCTGGCAACTGTGAGCCGTTTGCCTGCTTGCGGGCCTTGACCTTTTCAAGAAAGGACGCAAACTCGCCCGCCATCTTCACTCCAAGCTCCCTGGTCACGAGCTGCACGAGCTTGCGCTGGTTGTAGGCCTCGAGTGCCTCCTGTCCGGCCTTGGTGCGTGCGTTCGAGCGCTGCGAGATGTCACGTCCGATCTGGCGGATGAGCTTCACAGTTTCAAACGTCGACGGGTCTCGACCGTTCTCCGATGTCCCCGCCTCGCTGGATTCTAGCACAAACGCCGAGACGAGGTCGGTGAACGTGGCTTGGACCGTGCGCTTCTTGCTGATGAGCGACGTGAGCGCAACTGGCTGGCCACTGCCCGCCGCAAGCTCGTGCACGACAAAGTCCGAGTAGCGCTGCTTCACCAAGCCGGGGAAGCCCGGCTGCTCAGGAGCGAGGAACCCGTGGATGCCCACGACGTCCTCGTCAATGCTCACAGCCTCAAAGTCGTTGTATCCTTCTCCCTTGAACCAGAACGACCCGCGTCCTCCATTTCCGCCGTGGCTGTTGTGGCCGTGGTGTCCATGGCCGTGTCCATGGTGGCCGTGGTGGCCGTGGAATCCGCGACCTCCGCCGCCGCCTCCTCCGCGACCGAAGCGCTTGTTTCCGCCGTACCCACCGCCGCCTCCATTGCCTCCGTGTCTTCCATGTCCATGGCCACCGAACGAGCGTCCTCCGCCGCTGCTGCCGCCACTACGCGCGTCCATCGTGACGCCACCAAGTCGGATCTGAGGCCCAGTGCTTTAGCGACCGCCCGCTTCCAGGGCGAGTCAAAATGGGAGTGATGGTGGGTTGGATGGAAGCCGGTTATATACGGGACTCGATCCCTTCCAATACGGGATTATGTACCCATAAATCCAAAAATCCGGATTTTACCCTGAAAGAAACCAACGGGTGGCAGTAAAGCGGGGGAGTCGAGATGGCACTAAGGTGATTGGTGCGCTCCGCCATGCGAATGGATGCGCTCAGTATTGAAGCGCTACGCACTCGTCGAGACCTGGAAGCAGCAGCTCCACGCGGGACGTTCGGCGTGCACGCACTGATATCCTGCAACAATAGCGCTCCTGTGGCGACTCGGTTCGATCCGTGAGCACTCGCGTCTGTGGTCCAAGCAAAGCACGGCGATCATGGGAAGAGGGCACTTCTCCGGAGGCCGAGGTGGCGGACGAGGTGGTGGACGAGGACGAGGACGTGGAGGTGGCCGTGGCGGTAGCCGTGATGGTGGTGGGGCGCGTCCCAACCCGCTCGCCAACTTCCGTGGCCCAGGCTACAGTGACGGTGTCGCGAAGAGCGTGGATGAAAAGGTGGTGGGCATCTTGCGGTACCTGACGCCAGAGGTCCCAGGCTTCCACGGCACGATCAAGGAGCGGTTCTCCGACTTCATCGTGCGTGAAGTGGCGCTGGATGGACACGTCGTGCGGCTCACGCACGTCAAGCAGTTTTCTGACAAGGCTGCGAAGAAGGAGCTCAAGATCAGCGAGATCGTCAAGAAGCGCGTGATGGCTTTTCTGGAGGATGCCTCGCAGCCTGTGGAGCCGCCGACGGAGATCGTGAGCGGGGAATTCCCAGTCAACAACCGCGTGCGTGGACTTGTGGGCAAGCTCGCTGGTCGACTGTTGGGTCTCTTCAACCAGAACAAGCGCGCTGCGACGGCGTCGATTGACCGCGTCAACATCGTGCAGCTCAAGAAGATCACGGAGGAGGTCTGCGACGCCGAGACGGCGGAGAAGCTCGCGCAGTTTCTCGGTCGGATTGTTGAGTCTCGTGTCAGCAACCAGGCTTCAGGCGGTGCGACAGCGACTGATGGAGACCAAGACGAAGAGTTCTTCTTCCCTCTGGTTGTGGAGAAGGACCAGCGAATGCGTATCCATAAGGGTCTGCGCGAGCTGGGTGCGAGTCTCGTCGTCTCGGATACCGTTCAAAATGCTGCTGGAGACTCAGTGATCCGTGTTCGACGCATGGTTGTTGACGGGAAGAAGCGCAAGGATGTGGACCAGCGCATGAACCGCTCGTGGCCATCGGATCGTCCGGACTACTTGCAGTTTGTGCTGTACAAGAAGAACATGGAGACGCTCGCAGTCGTCTCTCAGTTGGCTCGCGCCATGGGTGTGAACCAGTCTGCGTTCACGTACGCTGGCACAAAAGATAAGCGAGGCATCACGACCCAGTTGCTCACTGTGTACCGAGGAAACGAGGAAAAGCTCGAGTCCCTCAACCGCGCACGCAAGCAACTCCAGGACTTCAACTTTATCGTTGGAAACGTGTCCTACGTCAGTGATCGCTTGAACTTGGGAGCTCTGCGTGGCAACCGCTTCACGATGGCTATTCGCAGTTTGCCAGACGACGAGACCGTGTCGGATGATGAGATCCACGCGGCCGTGCGTAGCTGGGCCGAGCGTGGGTACATCAACTACTTTGGGCTCCAGCGTTTTGGCACCCGATCGGTCGCAACTCACGAGGTCGGTCGCGCTATTCTTCGTCGCGATTACAAGCAGGCCGTGGATTTGGTGATGAAGCCACAAGATGGTGATGCCACGAAGATCACGGAGGCGCGTCAACACTTCCAGGACAACCACGACATTGACGCCGCGATCAACTCCTTCCCGCCTTACTTCATCGCTGAGCACTCCATTCTTCGAGGCTACCAGGCCCACGGTCTTGACTCCCATGCCCAGGCATTTGCGTTTATTCCTCGCCATCTTCGTATGGTACGTGTTGCACCAAATACGCTCTGCACGGCCTTGCTCTGACTTATTGCTGACGGTTGTTGTCCCGATGCCTGCGAAGATGTACACTCACGCATACCAGAGCTACGTGTGGAACGTGATTGCCAGTGAGCGTCTGGATCGGTTCGCGAGGGACAAGCCGGTGGTTGGTGATCTTGTCATGCCACAGGAAGTTGCTGTAGAAGAAGCAGTGGTCGAGGCCGACGACATCGCGGACGTGATCGCGAATGAAGAAGACATCGAGGACCAGCCGACATCGAAGAAGCGTAAGGTCAGTACCCACGCGAAGAAGCCCGAGGTCGTGGTGGTCACGGAAGAAAACCTTCATCAGTTCTCGATCTTCGACGTCGTGTTGCCATTGCCTGGTTACGACATCACGCTCCCTCAGAACGAACTGAAGACACGCTACGAGGAGATCTTGCAAGGCGACGGTGTTGACTTCTTCTCACTCACGCGCGCTACGAACTCGGAATACCACTTGCCAGGCTCGTACCGTCATCTTTTGCGTAAGCCCGTCGACGTCACGCACGAGATCAAGCGCTACAACGATCCCACAGTGGAGCTGCTGGAAACCGACGTCGATCGCTTGGTGAACAAACCTGCGCAGGCGTCGATTCCAAACGGCAAGACGCGAGCCCTGTGCCTCGAGTTCCAACTGGGTAAGCACGTTTCCTTTCATGAAGCGTAGAAGTATGAAGTACTTACCACTTTGTTTCTCTATCGCAGGACCATCTTCGTACGCGACGATGGCAGTTCGCGAGCTGATGAAGCAGAGCAGCAACTTGAACGTGCAGTTGATGTTGAAGGACAAGAAATAAGGCATCGTAGACGTGGAGCAGCAGGCCAAACACTAGAGTCGATTGATGAATCGCACACAAAGAAACACCACAGATCAAGTGCTAGATCGAGTGAGTCATGGTAAGCTTAGATGCCGTCACGCCACTCGCGTCGCTCGATCTTGCTACAGAATCGGTTGTTCCCACTGTGGGTATAAAATTTTGAAAGACGTCAGTCATTCCCTCTCCAGCACAGCCGGTCACACACACGAAACGTACATGTCTTCACGAGAAATGCGCCAGTAGTATTCTGGACGCGAGCCATCCATTCCTTGAGCTTCGCTCAGCATCTGCACGAACTCCTCGTCGTGCGTAATACATACAAGCTGAAAGTTCTCCTGCGCGGATCGTGCGTTCAAGATACTAATCAAAAGAAATGTTAGTATAAGGCGACCACATCGAACCCTCATGCATCGATGATTTCACGTACTCTGTGATTGCTTGAGCAAGGCCGAACTTGTTCTCCGTGTCAAGGTTTGTCGTTGGCTCGTCAAGCGTGAGAATGCCACAATTCAAGCAGAACGTCTCAGCAAGCGCTAGGCGAATAACGAGCGCCGCGAGGACTTTCTGTCCAGCGCTGCAGCGTCCACGCATGTCGATGAGAGCTCCTCCCTTCTTCATGACGACTCGGTAATCGTAAGACCGAGCTGCTTTGGTCCCACCAGTATCAACATCTTGACCACTGAGCAACTCGATCGTATCGATGTCTTGGCCCTTGTACGTTATCTGCCACAGCGACTTGATGATGGTGTTGATTTCCTCGATTTTCTTCTGGTGATATTGCAGAAGCGACTTGTCGAGCGCTTTGTAGTACTTGTCGAGGTCTGACACAGCCATCAACGTCGTCTCATGTTGGATGAGCTTCTGGCGGTGCTTTTCCTCGATGCCTCGATATTCTCCACTTCTCAACTTGATCTTCTCCTCCTTGATTTGCTCTTCGAGACTCTGCTGACGACCGCCGAGTGTAGACCGTTGATCTCTCGCAGTCTCGACCGCTTCGTCGGCATCTTCAACGCGTCTTGAGACGTCATCGAGGGATGGCAACATACTGATCTTTTGCTGGGCGTTGGCGATCTGACCGCGAATCTGGTTGAGCTCTTTCTGTAGCCGACGATAATCCATGTTGTCTCGGATCTGGCGCTTCATGATTTCTTCGTTTTGCAGGTGATCACGGGCTGTCTGAATCCGTGGATTCATTTCTTCGAGTGCCTGTTCAGCGGCGATTTCCTGTTGTGTTGCCTGTGCGATTTGTTCAGCAAGCCGCTTCAATTCCTTGTCCAATCTCAGGCTCGCTTTCTCTTCGACTTTCCGCAGCTTCTCTTGAAACAGGATGAGGTCTCGTGAACACTTTTGCTCCTCCATCTGCGCTTGCTTGAAGATCTGTGATACCTCTGTTTCAAGTGAGAGAAGCTCAGCCACCTTGGACCGGACATCTTGCTCGAGCTGAGGTTCTGCACTTGTCAGAGCAGAGATTTGGGCGATGAGAGCCTTCTCCCGATCTCGTAAGCGCACCTGCTCCTCACTGGCTTCATCGTGCTCCTTGCGCTGTTTATCTACCTCGATCTTCTTTTCCTTTCGCTGGTGCAGCTCGTTCTGCAGTTGTTGTTGGAGATCTGCCATGCGCTGGATCTCACTCTGTTTGCGCTGCACAAGGCGGTTCAATTCTTGCACCTTCGCACTGTTTTCGTCGCGAAGTGTCAGCAAGTCAGATAGCGAAGGAGCGTTGGCACCAAGCAGTTCGACTTCGTTCTTTCGAAGGCGACTCTCATCATTTGAGATCTTCGTTTGGATGCTGCGAATCTCATTGGCTGCGCTCACAAGTGACTGGAACGCTCGTACAGCATCATCGATTTCCACGAGCTCACGCTCGGACGACTCGAGATGAGTTTTCTTCTCCTTCACATCTGCTTGAAGGCTGCGCTTGGCGGCAAAGAGTGAGTTGAGCTCGTTACTCTTGGCAGTAATTTGATCGTCCATGCTCTTCCACTTTCTCCAACTAGGCATCGTTGCCTCGATGTCCTTCCACTTCTTCAGCGTCGATTCTTCCGCGGTTTCGGCCTTTTTGATCTTCTCCTTAACCTTTTTGTCGTCGGTCTTCTCATCGATCGTCCTCATGAACAACTCCTCTTCGGATGCCGTCATACCTCGGGTACACAAGGGGCAGCACTTCTCTTCCATGCCTTTCTTCTTGAAGACCGCGAGAAATGTGATCGTGTTCTTGCAGCGCATAGTTTTGTCCTTTGCGGACAAATACGCCTTTTCAGCTTTGTGTAGAACTTCTTCAGCACTGTGAAGGTCTGCTCCAGGCGTAACCTCTTCCACCAGGCGTTTGAGCAACCCAATCGGCCCGAGCTCAAGCTCTCGTTTCTCCCGGTTGAGCGCAGTGGATGCGCTTTCTGCAAGCTTCGTCGATGCAACATTATCATGAAGCTTCTGTTCGGCACTCGACAACTCGTTCTTTAGATGGCCAAGTGCTCCTTTCCGTTCGGAGGAGAGCTCGTTCAGCCTTTCGATTGTGTTTGCTAGTGATGCTTCGTCGTCCGGTTCTTGACCACCAAGCAACGTCCTGTACCCGGCGACAGTGTCGGAGAGTTTCTCCTTGAAGACATTCTCCTTATCGAGAGCATCCTTCCGCATAGCCTCGATAGCAAAGCGATCCGTCTCGAACGATCGCAGCAACTTGATCTTTTCATCCAGTTGCTCCACGTCGAAGTTTGCATCGTTCAGCTGTTTGTTGATGACCCCAATCTCGGTTTTCACCGCAAATTGGTTGTTCTGCTCCTTGAATGTATCGAGAGACTTCGTCGCTTCCTCGATCAACTTGTCGGCTTCGGCAACATCTCGCGCAGACGGTAGCCCTTTCGCACTGAGACCCTTGAGACGCGCTGCATTGGCTCTCTTCTCAGCATTCAAAGACCCTTGCTCCTTGTGTTTCTCCTTCAGTTGCTCCTTAGCATGGTGTAGCTTCGATTTGACATCCGCAAGCTCGGTGTTCAGATCGGTGAGTCGCTGCTTGTTGTCCATGTTCAGCTGTTCCAGTTGGCTGCGCTTGTTTTCGACGAAGTGCTGGAACTTAGCTTGAAATGACTTAATGGCGTCATCCTGTGATGACAAGGGCTGCGTGTGGAACTGGTACTTGGTTCCCATTTCGGCGGCAGCATCAAGCAGCTCCGTGACGCTCTGCCGTTGTTCTTCAATCCTCGCTTCAACGTTGCCCTTGTCCATGCAGAGCTCGTTGAATCGTTTCTGAGCTTTACTCTTCTCCTTCTCAAGTTGCGATGCATGGTCCAACAGGTTCTGAAACGCGAACTGATGCTCCTCAACGATCGAGTCGTAGTTGTTCAGCAAAGTCTCAAGCTCTTCGTCGGTGTCGCTCATCACATTCTCCATCTTGCCAAGTGCATTCTGGATGCTTTCTCCCTTCTGCGCTGCATCGCTGTGAAGGCGTTCCAAAGCCGTGTGCTCGCCTGTGATTTCGCTGAGAAGTACTTTCATGTCACGGAGCGTTTCCTCAGCCTCCTGCACTTTACCGTCCAGATCGTTGGCGTCTTCCTTCACACCTTGGAGTCGGTCCTCGGTGGCCTCAATCTTTGCTCGAATCTCCTCAGCGGCCTTGAGCTTCACGTTCAGCACGTCCAAGTCTCGCTTGTAGTCCTTAGCGTCCGATGTACGCGCTTTCTTGAGCTTGCTGATCGCATCGAGAGCCTTCGTATACCGTGCCGACTCAAATATTTCGTCGAATCGCTTCTTCAACTCCGCGCCTTCTGTAAGTGGCCAATTCGACTCCTCTTGGTGACAGAAAATGACACTCGTCAAGATGGCCTTGGACACACCCAGCATCTCCGGGATATGGCGGTCAAGCTCCGCGCATTTGTGGCTCATGCTCACTCTCTCGCCCATATCGTTCACCACTCGGATCGCGCCGTCAAGTGCCTTGTACGTCGTCTTAGATTTCGACTGAGTCAACTGGAACGTCCGCTGGACGACCATGGGCTTCCCCGCGCGGTTGCGGAAGCGCAGTCGTACACTAGCCTTGACCTCACTCGTGCCAGCAATGCGCGGATCGTGGATGAAGCTCTGTCCGCTTCGTGCGCCTGGGGGCAACGCGCCCGTACAGGCAATCTTGAGGCATTCAATGATCGAGGTCTTGCCCGAGCCGTTGTCCCCGAGAATCACCGTCAGCGGGTGGTAGAACTCGAGCGTCTCCTCGCGGTTCGGACTGAAGCTGCGGATGCCGCGGATCGACAGCTTCTCTATACTCGACATCGTGCTTCTCTCCCCTCACGCAGCCACAGCTTTCCCTCTGCTTCGCGTTGCTTCTCGCCGGTGGGTTGGTTGTTGGATACTGTATCGCGTTTCCGCAGCGAGATGCGAGAAATCCCGCGCCAAAATGGAGCAACAGGAGTGATGGTGATACCAAATGAATTGCGTCCACGATTCATTTCCAACAATTATACGTCACACTATCGGGGGTATATGTCACAAAGGAGCGCATTTGGGCCATGATGGCACATGAGGGAAGAAGGGGAAAATGGAGCGAAGGAGAGATGGTTGTTTCGCTGTTCTCGGCTCGCTTTTGACTACACTACCGAGCGCGTAGTGGTGTCCGATTGGGACGAGGTTTGATGGACTGATGAAGTGGTGCCGTCGGTGCTGAAGCTGAGACGGCGGTGTAACAGCTCTCGTGAGCAACGGCAACGCCACTGGCGGTCGACGAGAATAACCCGACGAAACTCAACGGCGCTGGGCACCGTGAGCTGGCCAATCGCGCTGGTGCATTGTATCTGTTCATTCGACTGTTGCCGGGGGCGGAGAGAGGACCGAACGCCTGACGTGAATGAGCGGTGTCTCCGGTCGAGCTGGTGAGAGGTTTTGAAGAACTGCATCGCCATGGAACCGAGGAAGCCCGTGCAGTCGCCAACGCCCGGGCGTGCGTATCCGACCGCTGTGAAGACTGCGCGTGTGCCTGTTGTGACCCCCGTCCGGCCTGATGGCACTGCTCGAGGTGCTGCCGGGTCCAATAGTGTCGTTCTGCCAATGATAAACCCACCAAGCAACTCAGCCGCGGCGGCCTCGTCGGGTCGAACCAACAGTCCCGGTACTGTGAGCGGTAAGCGTACAGGGTGGACGACTCCACGCCATCCTAGCGACATGGCGCCATCTTCCCCAGTAGCGCGGCCGCCTGGTCGAAACGCCCGCATTCTCGACAATGGAGGTGAGTTCCAGGAAAGCTCGAGCCCGAGTAGCGTCGGAAACGTCAGCTTCTGGAACGATGGCATCCCTGCTGGTACGACAACTTCTTCGACTGCTGACTCTGATCACGACGAAGCCGGGCAGCTCGCTTACATGGACAGCATGTACAGTCGCATCCAGCAGCTCAATGCCGAACTCGACCGTGACCAAGAATTGCGAAACCTGAACGTTGAGCTTCAAGTCGAGCAGCGTGAGCGAGTGGCACTCGAAGCAATGCATCGATATGGCTCCCATGCTGTTGAGGAAAGCGAGAATTTCGGTCTCGTGGGTGCCCAGATGCCTCTACAGAGTGCGTACGAGACTAGTGCTGCGGCCGTGAACAGGAAGTTCCGCCCGCACCAACCGCGATCAACGTCACCACCCCAACCGGCCGCAATACTTCCGAAAGATCAGCTTGAGCTCTGTGCTGCACTGGGCAAAAATGCTGAGCTTCGTATTCGAGCGCGAGAGATCGAACGTCAGGCTGAAGAAGCATCCACTGTGATCGAGCAGAGCCAGCGTCAGATGAAGATGGCAGAGCGGCGTATCGCGAATCGGGAAGAGAAGTTGCGCGCGCTACTGAAGGAGAAACTGCATTGGCAAAGTGAGATGAAGGATCTTCGCGAACAAGTTGTGGAGGAGAAGATGCGGCAAGTGGATCTCATGCGGCGTCTTGAGACAACCAAGCGTGAGACAACAACTCAATTGGATCACATGGGGCAATCACTTCGCGACGCGGAAGACGACAACCAGGCTTTGCGCGCCTACCTGGTTGAAACGAAGAGCAATCTCGCTATCCAGACGAAGCGTTTTGAAGAGTTCGTGAAACAAGCCCGAGATGAAAAGGAAAAGCTCATGGAGTGTATCATGGAAGCACGGGGAAAGTTTCGTGATTGGAAAGAAGGTGAAGCAAATGCATTGAAGGCACAGCGGGACCAGGCGTTGAATCACTTGCGAGCAGAGTACGAGCTGAAGATTGCACGTCACCAAGACGAGAAGCAAAAACTGCGTGAAAAGGTGAAGGATCTCGAGGTCTCAGTGCGCCTGATGCAAAAGGACCGTTCGCTGTCTCCACTCGAGCTAAGCCTGCGCAAGGCAACTATCTTGGGTAGCAAAGAACACGCCGGTACGACTGAAGCTGAACTGATTGAGGCTCAAGTCCGTATCAAAGAGCTTGAGGCACTCCTGGAGCATTCACAGGACTTTCAGAAACGACAAGAGAGTATCATCAAGGTGTCGGAGGCGACGATCTCGCGCCTTATCCAAGAGCGTGAGGTGTCAGCACTTGATACTTTGGCGAATCAACAAGTGGCTGGAAGTCAGGCCTGGGGCAATTCTGCATTGAACACTGAGCTCAGTCCGCTATCGCTGAGCTCCTTCTCGAATACAGGGGCAATACCGTCAAGCCCCGGCAGATTGGCTCTACCGTCGCGGCCTGGCTACTTGTCAGCGAGTGCAAAGACTTTAAGTCAGTCTCCCTCCCATCGAGTTGATCCATCTCCACCTCCAGCTAGACCAAAAATGCCAGATCAGCCATTTCGACCCGCCGTTCCGTCACCCCGTGCCCACGCTGTGCTCTCTCCGTCAAGGCCTAGCTCGAGAGACCGAATGAGAACCGATGACATCGACTCAACATCGACGTCCTTGAATCTGAAGTCCACTGAATCGCAAGTGCACGAATCTACCAGCGTGGAACACCAGCAGCCAGAGGTACGAAAGTCAGCAACAGGAGAAAGCGGTGATGCTGTTCGAGAAGCAGTTGGCGAGACTTTGAAAGCAGAGCACAATGATAGAGGAAGCAGTCATCGGATGCAAAACAAAGACACCGACGACAGGAGTATCTCTGACCCCTCCAAGAAAGTGAATATGTCGAGTTCCGGCTGCGACGTCACTCCATCAAGTGAGACATGTGAAGAAGAGCTACACAGCAGAACGAACGACTCCCCAGCGTCGGATTCAAAAGGAACTGAGGTGAACAGAGTACACTGCGATGAGACTGATCTTTCCGGATCAGCCGCTGAAACGATGGAAGGGCATGCGATAGCGATCGGAGAAGCCATTTCTATACCGGATCAAGATATCGAAGCGAAAGCAAGCTGTGTTGAAGAAGGTGATGTTCCATCACCGACAGAAATCGACAACAGCGAGGACGACACTGGGAAAGAAGATGCAGCAAGATCAACGGAGCAGCAGCTTGAACCTCGCGAAGGTGTATCTGTTACGTCTGCTGCTCAACTGGACAAAATGGGAGTCGATGAACGAGACAACACCAACATCTCATCAGACGACCCAGCAACCGAGAAAGCAGCCAACTCGCTCACACAGCACCGATCTAAAGTGGATGATACATTGTCAGAGGCAGCCCCCAACGAGTCGACCCAACCTGCAGATCACGAAGAAGACAACGCTATGGAGATATTGGGTTGTGAAGAGCCAGATGCTGTCGAAGGACACAGCACGCCGGTAACATCTGAAGAGAAGACCTGCACTCAAGACTCGATTCACTCGCGTTCGCGAGATCAAGCCCATGGACAAGAGACTAATACTGAGGTCTCACAAATCGACGATTTCTTTGGTAGCAGCGCGCCTGACCACAACTGCGAAGCCACAGGTATCGAACTCGTCGACACTATGACCACTGAAACTTTGGACGTGAACGATGATGGAGTCGCCTGTATAGACAAGGAAGGCAACCATGACAACGACAATGAGTCGGAGCATGCTGTAGATCACATCTTCTCGAGCATTGTCGCCGACGACGAATCATGCAGTGAAGGAAAGTTGCGGCTGGATCAAAGTGAGATCGAGGGTGAGGGCGGCTATATCCAAGATGACTCGGCACCTTCAGTTGATTCCGACGAGCTCGTTGCGTCATTCGTGATTATTGACACCTCTGCGTCTACCAACACTGCAGAGGACACTGTGACCACGGCCAGTAAACCAGACTTTATTGCTGAGACTTTAGCACAAGAGGAAGCCGACCGGTGTTTCGACATCAGAGAGTTTGACATTCGTCGAGACGACAACGGTGCAGTTGAGATGGTGGTGTCATCAGAGACCGTTGAAGCCGTTGTGACGGAGAGCCAAGCATATCAACGCGATGAGAGTGGTGTCGCCACGATCGATATTGATCCCAGAGAGTCTAGTGGATCGAATGAATCGGATTCGTTAGGCAGTCCCTATGACCAAGAAACTGGGTGCAGGCTTGCCGTCGATCAAGTCAGTCTGATTCGAGATACCTCAAAGGCTCTGATTGATGCTGTTCAGCATGAAGTGGTTATGAAAGTCTCAGCAGATTTGCTCGCGGAACGTTCCAATATCGAGACTCATGCTTCTGGGGATTTCCTGGACCAAAGTGTTGCTGAATATGCCGCTGCATGCGCGGCAGCCCAGCTCATCGAGGAAAACGGGAGTGATGCCACCGCCAAGGCTGACGTTGACGAGGAGAAAGGAACTGAAGAAGCCTTCAGTGTTGCTCATGCATCATCGGCAGCGGACGAAGAGACGAATTCGGTTGCTTGCAGTGGCGAGGTTTCAATCAAAGAAACTATGCCCGAGGTGGCGACGGGCAATTCGGGAGACGCTCGAAACGACGAAGTATTCCAGTCAACTGAGATTATCGACTCGGCCTCTGTAGTTCCAGAGAGCAATCCTCACGAAGGTGATGACGGTGATAGTCAAGTGGCTCACGTAGATGCTCAACGAGGCGATGTGGAGGACTTACCGTTGCTGCCGGTCGAAGAGTTGGGAAGTGAAGCAGCGAACACCATTGATTCGGCGACAAACTCGACGGACCAAGTTGAATCTACTCAAACGACTGAAAATGTCAAAGCGACCATGCCCGATGACTCGTTAAACAGAGCAACAGTTGCTCAGATGATGGCCACGTCACTCATCTTTACTGCCTCTGCTCAGGTTGTTGGAACTATATCGGCGGCGATTTCTCTGCGAACGAAGACTCCCGTGGCAGATGAAGAATGGCCCACCTCAAGTACGCCAGAGCCTGCCCATGCCAAACATCTGATCTGCAGCGGCGAAGATCGTGTTGCACCGGCAACAGCAGTGAATGCATCTGCAGACGATAGCGACACAGGGCATGATGCAGTAGTTCGTTGCGAGCAATCTCGCAATGATGGCTCAGACCACGATGGTATCTTCGCTTCGGACGACACATCTTTACAGCCCAAGTCAGCTGACGCCTATACCATACCAGCGAAAGAGAAAGATCAAGCACGGCACGAAGAATCCGAAGATACTAATGTGGATAGCTCTTCAGCGCACGGCAGCGAGCTTTGCGGTCACGACGAGACTCATTCTGCAAGTGTTGAAGCAATCATCGAATCACCCGCTTCCGCTCCGTTAGCTGAGGCTAGCAGTGACTTCACCGAGCCAGTGTCACATGATGATTGTGAGCGTGGAGCTGCCGAGCATCCCGCGAATGAGGACTCCGGTGATGCTAGAGAAGAGAACTTGGATGGATTGAGTGCAATTACGATGGCGTCCGCGAAATCTAGTGAAGACGCCACTGAAGGGACGGAATTAGCATCAGACGTGGAAAACTGTGACCGCCGTGCTGTTGAAGCTTTGGAAGACGGCGGACTTCATTCTGAGTTCATCGTCCCTCTCAATGACAGCGTCGCCGTGATAGTGATCGACAAGGATGACCGTCAAAATATCTTCATCACGCCAATAAGTGATGGTGAAGAAAAGCCACCCCTCGATGGGGAGGTTGTCCACGCGTTCGCAGAGCGGGAAGTCAATCAAATTGTCGACAAGTGTGTTGCTTCAGGCGTTCGTCAGCGCATGGACCTCGCGTCAGCATTTGCTGCTCCAGTGTCGTCCCAGGGAGCAGATTCTGGGGTCGTGTCAAGTCAAGCTGGGTCCTCAATCGATGTGATTGGCGAGGAAGGATGTAACCAAGATTCTGGATCGTCGAGAGAGCGGTGCGTTGACGAAAAAATAAAACACAAGCCTGAGACTTCGACTGAAAATACTTGCGAGCA
The DNA here is from genome assembly GCA_023334595.1 of Pythium utonaiense. Classification (NCBI taxonomy): domain Eukaryota; phylum Oomycota; class Peronosporomycetes; order Pythiales; family Pythiaceae; genus Pythium; species Pythium utonaiense. The sequence continues at coordinate 10,470 of JAADVE010000160.1, read as the reverse complement.
GACACATCAAGCAACCGTTGATCAAGGGCTAGAAGAGTGGACATGTTCTATCAAAGAAAACCAAGGCTCACCACAAGTGGAAAACTACAACTTTGACTCAGCGGAAGGTCAATGCAATGCCGAGGCTGTTGTAGCCGACGTTGGACCAATCCTCGAAGATTGTAGTGCAAGCAGACTTGGTGAGAATGGTGGCATGTCGACAGATCTACATATGGAAAAAACCGCTCTGACCGCGAATGAACCCGCACGGCCAGTGACCGCAGAGCAACCTGATCTCGGTGACACCCTTGATCGCGAGGACACGCTACCTGGAGCAGTGGATGACGCGAACGAGATCAATGTGGAGGCCCAACCCTCAGACCACGAAGGAGCTGGTGAAGAAGCACCAGGCGTGGAGCTTCCCACAGAAGCAGTCAAGTCAGCCGAAGCTGTCGAAGTGACCGAGGCAGTGGAAAAAGTCAAAGATATCGAGTCTGTTCAATCCGTGGAAGTGATCGAGTCAATGGAGTGGGTAAGTGAGGAAGATGTACAACCAAGCAACGATATTCAACGGCCAACTCTGGATTCGCCTCCCATCACATCACTGACATCGTCGGCATCTATGGCATCACTCAATTCCGAAGCTGTTCTCGATTGCGTCGATGATGTCACCCGAGTCGTGGAAGCAAATTGTGCGGTTGATCCGGTTAAATCAAGCGTTATAGGTGTCGAGTCCAACAGTGAATGCGGATCAGAAAGTGAAGGCTCCAGTCCCGAATCAAGTGCTAAACCTAACGCGGTGATCGAAACGACGAGCATTAGGGAATTGGATACCCATCAAGACTTGCCAGCGTCGGGCGTCATCATCGGTGGAATGGATGAAGCTAACCAAGCCCTTGAAGCCGAAGGTCCAATTGATATCAGTGGATTGACGGTGCCGACTGAACAGCAGATCTACAACACAGATATGATGGACCAGGAGTGCGCAGGAAGTGGCGACGTCAGCTCATTGAGTACCCGTGTGATCGAAACTCAAACCTTGGATGCCTTCGAAACCAAGACTGCTAGTGCCATGGATGCAGACGTAAGTTGTGTTGTCGATACCGATGCCATTGGTGATATGGCAACCGAGACGGCAGCTGCGTCGGGCGCCGGGATAGTCGATGTCTTCGACAAGAAAGCTGCAGGTGTGATTGAGATCGAGGCCACCAGTGATGATGGAACGCTGATTGATCCTCAAATACCTTCTGTTACTAAAGCTGTGACCGAAGATCCTTCAGTCGTCGAGTCTGAGACCAATGGTCTCGTCGGAGAACTGACTGCTAGTGCAATTGAGCCTGAGTCTTCTGTCCTTGAGACCGGGCCGACTGCTGATTTCGAGATCGCGGGTGCTGTTGCTGTCACTCCTACTATCAGGACCGTGCCCACTGCTGCTGTTGTTGAGCGTAAGACCGTTGGCACCGTTCAATCCGAGACCATTGCTTTTGTCGAGCCCGACACCACTGCTGCCGTCGAGCTCGAGGCTGCTGCTAATGTTGAGACTGACGTGACTGCTACCGTTGCGACTGAGCCTACTGGTGCTGCCGTCGAGCCCGACACGGTTGCTGCTGCTGCTGTTGAGTCCGAGACCGGTGCTGCTGTTGAGTCCGAGACCGGTGCTGCTGTTGAGCCCGATACTACCGGTGCTGTTGTTGAGAGTGACCCTGCTGCTACCGTCGAGCTCGAGGCTGCTGCTAATGTTGAGACTGACGTGACTGCTACCGTTGCGACTGAGCCTACTGGTGCTGCTGTCGAGCCCGACACGGTTGCTGCTGCTGCTGTTGAGTCCGAGACCGGTGCTGCTGTTGAGCCCGATACTACTGGTGCTGCTGTCGAGCTCGAACGCACTACTGAGCGAGATACTGCTGTTGGGCCCGAGACAACTGCAACTGACGTTGGAACCTATACTGTTGCTGATGTTCATCCCGAGACCACTCCAGTCGTAATGGAGAACGAGAAGTCTGCAGTGGACAGTGAGACCGCGACTTTCGCTGAGACAGAGGCTGCTGCCACGCTCGATCTTGAAGTAGCTTCTGAAATCGAGACCGAGACCACAGGAGAAGTTAAGACTGATACGACTGCCGGCCTTGAGACCGACAGTAGTGAAGCTGGTGGTACCCGGACTGAGGTGGTTGTCGAGACCAAGGCCGCGGTCACCAGTGAGATCGTGACTGCTCTTCTGGCCATCGATTCCGAAAGTAGGTCTGCTGTCGTTGAGATGGGAAATGCGGGGATCTTTGAGTCCCAAGAGGCTGCCGCCGTCGAGACTGAGACCCCCGGCGTCGTTGAGGATAAGAATGTTGCAGTCGTCTCTAGCGAGAGTCGTGGTCAGGCCGAGGCTGAAGCTACTGCTCTTATTGACGCTTCTGCGGTGGACACTGAGAAACCTGTCGACTCACTCGCCGACTCAAATAAAGACTGCCAGTCACGTCAGCTGACGAAAGAAGATGATACAGTGACAGGTGACAGCTTACCATCGGAAGGTGGGCAGTCAAGTTTTACAGATCTTTTCGAGCTACCAGTACAAGGAAGGGAGCAGTCCGAAACCTGCGAAAATCACACGAGTACTCCAAGTCTCGAAGAAGAAGTTTCTACCCTGCCGTCACTAGACTCAGTACCAAACACACCAAGCATAGACCCAACCACAGCACCTGCGCCAAAAGAAGACGTGTCGCCGGTTGAACGTGCCAGTGACAATGCTGCAGGGTCAACATCCAAGACGGATAGCTGGCATGATCTCCTCGGGGGCAGTACGTTCAACCCATTGGAAATGTCCTCCAGCCATTCCAGCCCGCCGATGGCCAAATCTTCGCACCCAGATACAGCTCGATATCAGAGTGCTGTCGTGCGTGAACAAATTCGAGACCCGACACTGATGGCGTACGATGTGAAACATGAGCAGGCTACACCGTTCGCGATGCTGGACGAAAGGATCCTGATGATCGACCAGAATGCACGGCACATGCAGTACGACGAGAATGACAAAGTCCGCCGTGCAGCCAGCGAACCGAAGGTTACTTCCAGCCGAGTCGCTGCAATCGAAGGCGTACTTGTGACCAAGCGGAAGAAGATGGAGAACGAGGCTCACCGCAAATCGATCGCTTACCGCATCATACCAGCCTTCAACTACGAGCCCGTGCTCATCAAGTTCCAGTGGTCGGACTTTGTGGTGGCCATGCCTATTCGACTGATGAGCTCTGCCAGCCAGATTAACCTTCTCAATACCTTGAATGGCGGCGATGGCGACTCGACGGCTACTGAGAGTTCGACAGCATCATCGAAAACGTCCCAAAAACATCAAATCCTTACTTCGCCGATCCAGAAGATGAAGCTCATCTTAAAGAAGGGTGTCAAGCTTCCTTGTGGAACGTACGTGATTATTGCCGTGTTCAATCGGCCACTAGAGGACGGAAACGAGAACCTACGCATCCACATCTATGACCCGGAAAGCGTTGAAGAGTTCCAGTACGATTTCCACGAAGATCACTTGCGAGAATATGTAGAAGTATGGAAAGGAGGCGACGACGAGGCTCGAGCGTTCTACGAGCGACTCGAATTCAGACGTGAACAAGGCAGCATCATCATTAAGATGCCTGAGAAAATCCGCCCGACACCGTCACAGACGCCAAATACTGAAGCAGAACCAGCGGATCCGACGCCTCGAGTGTTCACGCCGCCTCCGATGGCCCAGCTACTGGTTAGCTTAGCGACAACGCAGCCGCTTGAGTTCCCACCTGAGCCACAGTATCGCCTATCACCCAACGCTCCAGCGTCACCCCCGCGCCACCCATTCCCGCTCCTCCACCAGGCTACTGCCCCACACCGCCTCGAGTCCCTACCCTTCATCTCGCGGATAGAAGAAGACAGCGAGTCCATGGCGTCCAGCATCACCAGACGATGAGATCCTGGAAATGAGAGCTGTTTCTTGTATAGTCTACTAAAGAATGATACCTTTCCTTGAACTTGGTCTTTTCATTTCTTGATGTTATGAAGTGTACGAGCACTGAACGTAGATCCGCGGTTGTCAGTGGATGAATCATGAACGAACCTCTAGACGGACGCGATGAAGTTGCTCTTTGGCGAGCCATCCAACCATTGGCGGAGCTGGGGGCTCTTGAGTGTAGGCGTGATTGAATGGTCAAACTCAAACGTGTCCTGCTGGAGGGCAACATCGATCACGGGCGGAGCATAGCGTTTGTGAGGAGAGGGTTGGCGTGTCGACGTGTAGTTGTTCGACGAGGAGCCGCTTTGTGGGAAGGCCAAAGAGACATCTGTGCGTAGCCGAGGGGACCGACGCAGTGCCACTCCACCGTGTTCGCCTGGGATTTCCTGATGAGAGAGGCACAAAGTTGTTAATGTCAGCAATGGTGAAGATACACGTGCGACAAAACAAAATGAGACGTACAAAATCCAGAGCACTGGAATCCATCTCAGGTGGAAAGTCGATGTCATCGAACGAAAACTTCTGGCCGTCAGCCTTGATGAACCCGCCGGTCGGTGATGTGAAGCGAGGCGACCGACGCAGGCTGTGCGGTGGCTGTAGACCAGCCGGGGTCGAGATGTTGAAAAACTCAGCGACTTGTTCGTTGAAATCAATGTCCAAGTGGCCGAACGAGTGGAGTGCGTTATTGTTGTCGAGATCGTGGTCGTGGCTGTTCATGCCACGATAGTGATGCGGTGGCTCGCCTAGAGCTCCCTTGGACGGCAGCATCGCCACCGAAACGGTCGCGCCTTTAGTGGCATTGCGCTTCCTACGCTTATTCGAGGTTGTCGAGTCCGCGCCTCGCACGTTGCTCGTGATGATTGATCCATGGCCGTGGCTATTCTCGTCCGCTGGATTATTGAGCAGTTGCAGCAGGAGCTGGGTGTGCAGTACACGTCGAGGCGTGTCCGGCAGGAAGATTCCACCGTCAGGTGATGTTGCTACCGTCGCCACGGACGTAGTGGCACCCGTACAAATGCGTAGATCTTTTCGTTTCCGCTTGATATTGCCCTTTTTGGTGAGTCCACCGGGAGCAGCGAGCGCTCCGCTCGCCTTTGCCTGCGTTCGGAAGCCTCCGCCGGCAGCTCCAGGGCTCAGATGAGATCCTCCCTGGGCATTGCCAGCGTTGTTCTCAGAATTCTTGAGCAGCACATTGTAGCAATCCTTGAAGACACTGGCATGTTTGGGAGACATTCCATTCATCACCGCTCTCAAGTTGGACGACGAGCCGATATTGGCTGTATTGCCTGGCCCCAAGGATGAGCTTGATGGCTCATCCGTCCCAGAGTCATGCTGACTGCCGACGCTCGAAGGCCCAGACCCACGGCCTGGAGTCGTTGGGCTTTGCCGACCGGACTTGGATCCCGTCATCGATGTCGGCGTTCGGCCTACTTGGCCGAGTGCCTTGTTCTGTTGCTTGGCCATGCGTCGCATCGTGCGACGCATAGACGAGTACCAGTGGTTCTTGATCGCATTGTCCGTGCTGCACCACCAATTTAGAGCCCGCTGAGTCCGATTGCTCCTACCAATCACCTCGAGCTCCATAGCAACGCACTCACCGTCCAGGTAATAACTTGGAGATTTCGGCCCACTTGTTACCTAGTCGTGTCTGTGCGTCTTCGATGATCTGTTCCTCCTCAGGCGTCCACGGGTCTTTCTTGATTGACGGATCCAAGTGGTTTAGCCACCTGCACCACCAGTATCATGAGACTCCTTCCTCTCATACAGCGATTGAAATCAAAGAGTAGACTCACCGTGTGCGGCACTGCTTGCCCGTTCGCTCGGTGCCAAAGTTCTCGCCGTTCAGATGGTCTGAGATGACGCTCCAGCGCTTGGTACCGTACTCGTCCACGAGGCGGATGATCGCGTCGTCCTCCTTGCGCGTCCAGGCCCGACGCTCGTACGTCGAGCCGTTCTCTCCCTTTGCGTGCTTGGGCATCTCGTCTCGAGGGTCGCAATGAATGGCAAGGCGTTGGGTGTGGCAATTGCCCTTTCACAGCCGCCAGCGCGAGGGAGATTGCAGTGGCGAGGAGCAGACGTACGGAGAGGAGAGAGTCCAAACGCAGCAGAGGCACAGACAAGGCGAGGCCGGTGTGAGGCAGGAGAAGGCGCGCCGCTTTACTCAGACGGGTGATCCTTCCACCGCTCGCAGCACTGGCGTGACGCTTCAGCAGCAGCAAAAGCTCCGCGCGACGCTTCATGATTTCTGTCGCCAGTCAACGGAGCTCTTCATTTAGAAACCGGGTTTCTATGCACCCCTCCTTCAGGGGCTGGCTCGACTCCACTCACCCTTTATTAGGTGCTTGCTACCCTTTACAAGGGGCAAATGCTACTATAGAGAGAGAATATCCACAAAGGAGCTCTTGTATAGGAAACATTCCATTTTTTCCTGCCCTTCGCTGCCATGGAGCCGTTGGAAAACGTTTCGACCGCGACCAGATCTTTTCCTTCTACAGCTACGCTTTCGTCCAATGGCACTGGCGTATTTTGCGCACTGGTGCGGATGCGGCGGTGGCTGCATGCGACTGTGCGATGCACAGTGCAGTACGGACGAGGCCAGTGGCCTTGTCATGTCCTGATCCGAGCCAGCCACTGTGTGCATGTGAATGCTCAACTGGATGAATATTTTATAAAGCAGGAGCCTCACGCTTCTGTCCATTGTGGTCATGTACGTACGCAGTGAGCTCGCCCGTTGGCTGCCTAGCTGTGGATGTCGAGTGTATTGAAGGAAGCTGTCAGGAGCCTGGTGTGCGCCGCTTCGAGTGTGAATGCGATCATGCACAGAGCCCTCGCATGCCCGAATTCCACTGCTGGTGGAGAATGTGGTGTGCACCACACTGATAGCAACAGCAACGTTTGAACATTTAGCTTGGCCGATTGCCTCGGAGTGAATGGCCCGAAGAAGATGCAGTTCTACAGCGATGACCCCGACGACATCAAAGCGTTGCTATTACAGCACAATAACCGTGTGGACGCTTTTGCAGTTCGACGCGCCTGCCATGAGCTGTCTCGTCTTGTGATGTGGCGTCGAAAAACACGCCTGAAGATGGTTGAAGATGGCTTACTGGCCACTCTCGCACCGATCATCGAGCTGCACGTGGAGGAGAATCCTGATGTGCTCATCGACTTTTGCCGCTTCTTGCTTCGTTGCATTTCGCTTAAAGGTGAATGCAAGCCAAGCAACCGAAACACTCGACATGATAGAGCACCTGACATGGTAGATCAATATCCTAACAGAGCCAACGGAGTTGGACATTCAGTCCAAAGTGACCGAAGCTGGCTTCCTGAAGATCTTTCGACAAGCTCTGGAGCTGCATCCGGACAATTCAGGGCTCTTCCAGGGTGTTTGCAAGTGCGTTGCACTGCTGTGCTTTGATATGCCGAATGCCCCGCACGGTGAGCATGTTGCGTTTGAATATCATGGATACCCATTCAAAGTGCTCACATAGGTCGCTACTACGCCAGCGGATAATCAAATCGAAATCGCACAGAGCGGATTGCTCCACGCGATCGCTGATAGCTTGCGCCGCGAATCAATCGGTGAAGACAACGCAGAAATCGCATGCGAAGCTGTGCTTGCCATCGTCTACGAGAATGGTACGACGGGAGCTGAGATACTTTGCGAAGCTCAGCAAGCTGACTCGATGGATGCGTACAGAAACGACTGCAAACCAAGCCGTTGAAGAGTGCGGCGTCTTGCAATCGCTGGCGGAGCTTCTTGGTCGACTGCCATCTTCGAAAGCTGTGATCCAAAGTGTCACGCAGACTCTCTTCCAGATCAAAACGCTCTTGTGTATGGGATGCTCACAAATTTGAGTCCCACAATCGTCCTCGTCTAATGCTTCGTCTTGTGGTTCACGTAGCCGACGTGGAAGACGAGCTCATCGAGCTACAGTTCTTGGAACGTACGCTCGACTTTCTCGAATGCAATCCCGACAAGTGCGATGCGCTGTTGCTGTGGCATGTGCTCAAGTTCTTCGAGATTGCTGCTCGCTACCATGGTACTGTCGCTCCTCCACACCCTTTGATAGCCTCTGATCATTGCTGCTCACACAGTACATCGATGTCCGTAGAGCCAACGAAAGACGAGTTCTGCCGCTGCCATGGCCCTAGTGTTGTTATCCACAGCGTCACGCATGCCCGCGCTGCGGCCTCTCGCACGCCGCATCTACTCGGCTGTTTGTACTTCGTGAGCTGCATGCTCTTTAGTCGACTGGCTGTGGACAGCAGCGCGCAGTCATTGATGGCAGGTGCGTTTGTACTTTCTTGGATACATTGTGCGTAGCTTCCGATCTGATTCACCGACTTTGGAATGTTCCGCTGTTGGGACCGTTTCCATTCTGTGCTGAACTATCCAGTCGTGAAGCCTCGCGTTGACCAGCTCATGCAGTCGACAGCTCATCAGTTCGCCCTCCAAGTCATGAAGACGATGGGAAGCGATCCACCGCAAGTCGCTGAGCAAGCCGTTCGTCTACTGGAGCTCGTTGCCACGATTGGTACGTACGTTGCAGTCTTGTGTGCAGTGTCCAATGTGGACTGCCGCACCCACACCCAGTGGGTAGGTATGGCGCGCATACTGTACGCCGGCTGAGGCACCTGTCCTCTTCCTTTCCATCGTTCCATCGATGTGCTGACAGCGTGTTGTGTTTGTTTGGATCCACGCCCACATCGTGATGGACTTCCACATTCTCAGAATCCAATCGCATCCCACTCACTCGACTAGGCGCATCCCGACAAGTCAAGGTCATCTACAACTCCACCTCGCATCGTGGCTTGCTGTGTCTCTGCGAACGGGCCGTTGCGGCAATCGAGGGAACGTGAAGGATTACAGTACCCGCTGCCTAATGCCGTGCGAGCTACGGGTTGCATGGGCCACTGCACAGTACTATAGCACCAATCAATAGCTGAGTTCGGGGTCGTTGTCTTCGCGATCTGTGCTCCTCCATTCAGCAAGCACCTCCGCACTGGCAACTCCATGAAGACCAACGTGGCCTCATGAGCCATCGTTGAAGTCACCAAAAGATGGAACCGCGATCTGATTGGGGGTCGGCCAACCGTGACGGAGGGCGACGCAACGTGGACTATGTATCCAATTTCAAAGGCACAAATGATCCTTTTAACTTGCATGTAGTATTGTGGAGACCTATGTTGTCCCATGGTCTCAACGTATTATGAAGGTAATGCAATTTAAAGAGAAGGAAGTGATCGCTCATCATCTCGGCGGATACACATTGGCATCTTTGTTGACTCTGCTTACGACATGCCGTGACCAATGCTTGGAGTCTTGTCGTGCTCTGGCACTGTCACACAGCGTTCCTGCCGTGGACGAATACAGTCTACGCTCTCTGCTCGAGCGAGCAAGCCTCGCGGTGCGTGCGCACCATTCATCACGGTGTCAAGGCGGCGATTCTTTCGATCGTCGCCTTGACGCCAAGTGCGTATCGCTTGATAGTGTATGTTGTACCTTGAGGCGGGACGCAGGTGGTCTTTAGTTGAGCCAATCTGCCAAACGGCCGCACTCCACGCACAGAAATGCACCGACACTGCACACGGTGAACAGTGCAAGTGCAGGGCAGGATTCGCCCACTGAATATGCGTGAGTGTGCAGTGTACACTCCCTCTCCACCCACATTCCTGTAATCCGCGCCAAACACAGAGCTCTTCAAAACTGTACACCGCAGAAATTACCTGAAATCCCACGAATCTCAGACCGCGCCAAATCGCGCCCCACGCTCGATAAAGTCAGTGAGAGTTGCCCGCGCACTCGTCCCATCGCCAACTTCCCGGATCGGGGAGTGGGAGGCAAGTCACGAAAGACATGCGCAGCAAACACGTCTTCCAAAGAGCAGTGCCCGCAGCGCACGGAGCGTCCCGCGCAGAGCTCCAACTGTCATATCCAACCCTCGCGTTTGTTTACCAGCGTCACAATACTCAATCGAAGGCAAGGCCATTGGGCGATCAACGAGGTCTGAGAAACCCTGTGAACTCCGTAGGGTTTCTATCAGTCACTCGGTCTGTTGCCGTTTTGTTTTACCGCTGGTGGATCCCCAGCTGGGTTTTCCGTTTTTCGCTTCGTTCTGTTCTGTCGAACTGAGAGATCATCATTCACCCAAAAAAGGCCCCACATTTTGGTCGACACTGTTGGCAACATGACAATGATACGGTATTAAAAGAACGAAATAGTATAAAATACATTTCTCATACAAATAATAAATAGCCATACACGAGGAGTATGCATTCATAGAGGGTACCATTGGATGGGAGTATCCGAAGGGTGCGTTATGTTGCGGCAGGGGGTGGGGGCAGAGAGCAGGTGCTTGCACAAAGAGGCGACTGCGCAACACATCACACCGTCGATGACACCCAGCCACAGTGTGTAACCGTGGCTGTCAGCTGATACTCAAGGCCTCTGGAATCCAGACTCTGGATGCAACGAGCGTTGAACACCACGCCCAGGTGTCCTGCTTGCG